>JADBJO010002504.1:227500-307823 GCA_016801955.1 Conus betulinus
GTTTGTCCCACATGTCGTCACCCAGTCCTTCACATGAATTCTCGAAGGAAGCGTGCTCCCAGCTCCCCCCAGGGATGCCAGGGACTCTCTCAGTGCAGATCATTGCCCTGCCGCCTGCAGTTGGGTCTTCCTCGTCACTTCGCTTGATGCCGCCTCGACACCAAACCCATTATTGCACTGAACCGGTAGGATACAATTAGCATGCATTCATCAGTTCATCTGCACAGAAGATCGGGTGAATTATCTGCCTCAAGAGTCAAGAGGATGCCTTCCAAGAACAGGACCTGTTGCTGGCAGCACGGATCAAGCCACAGAAGGTCTTTGATAAGGTCTTTAAAAGACAGCCTGATTGTGAGACTTCAGCGCTATAGCATTAATGACAAACATTTGAGGTGGATCAGGTCCTGCTGTGAGCAAGTGTTTTTTTCTGGATTTGCGGCCCCTTTTCCTGCCTGTGGTCATAAAGATCTTTGCACAGCTTTCTTGTTGTGATTTGGTGTGTGTACATCATGAGATTTCCTACCCAGTCCAGAGAGGACATCGGCTGTTTGAAATGTTTTTAAAATGGATATGAAAATTTGTAGGTGCGCTTGGCATAGACAGTTTTTATCTTCCTGAAAGATGTCGATAGATTTTTTTTCATTATATGAAGTTAATGAATATGATGTATGACAATCAAACTGAACTAAACTCCTGACTCCACTCAGTTCCCATTCTATCCATCTGTACTTTCCTGACTCTCTGGCTTTTGGGGGGGATTTCTGTCTTCAGGGTTGGCATTAAGAACCCTGCTAACAGAAATGTTGCAGTCAAACTAGTGCTATTCTATAATCTTATATGAAATGTGTGTCCATGTTTCATTCACAGTGATTATGCTCGTTGGATTCTGAGCTTCGAACATAAATTGTTTGCTGGAAACATCCTAGCATTGTATAAAAGTATGCTGGAAACTGTAAAGAAAAGGGAGAGATCACCAAAAAAAAAATAAAAAAAAAAAATATATAAAATATATATATATGTGTAGAGAGAGGGGAGTTTTGATACAGGGAGAGAAGCAAGAGGTAAGTTGTCTTTTTGATTATTTGGTTCTGATTGGCTTTTTTTTTTCTTTTGTTTTTGAAATTGCTGAAAATTACACTTTTTTTTTCAACTCATAGTAGTAACAAATTAAGTCTATGTAATCACCATATTTCAGTTGTCCATATGTGTATGCCTTCGTGTGTGTGTGTGTGTGTGTGTGTGTGTGTGTGTGTGTGTGTGTGTGTTGTGTCCGTCCTTGACTGTGCGATAGACTTCCATGTTGGCTTTTTCTGGGCAGTAAATAAGTGCTACCAGAACAATACTTAAATGATGAATATTGATGAGGTCTTTCCTGCAGTTTTTTTCCATGAAGATTATCAGCAAAATTTGAATGCCATAAACCATAATTGAAAAGTTTGAGTTGTCTGTTACTGATGTTTAATATAGGAAAAAGAAAAGAAGAATTAGACAGTGGTTGGCCTTGATATGGGCCTTTGTGGTTGGCTGGATTGTAAGAAACATTATCTGTCTCTCTAGATGGTCAGTTACGATTATTTTTTATATAGATAGAAGATATATAGCATTGTATCTTCTGTAAACATTACAACAAATATTAATTGACATTTTGAAGATCAGAATATTTAACTCAATATTTACCAAGTATTGGCCACACATATAAGAATCTCACCAAACATAGCAAAGTAAAAGTTTATCATTTATTCAAGTGATCGAAACCACGTAGGAGCAACAAACACATCAGTCTTCCTTTTCTTTTTATAACCCTTGACTGCGCTAGGACATACGTCCAAGTTTATCTTCATACGCCCTTAGTCATATCCAATACCTCCCATTTTCATCACACAGTTTCTCAGCAAACTGAAGGTGGGAGTGTTCCAGCACATTTCAGACAGCCAGTTGACTCATTTGCATCAGCAGTGCATGACCAGCGAAGCCAAAGTGCAGCACACTGGAATCTTGTTGGCGTTTGATTCTCCCCGGTTTTCAGCCAAGCGTTGACTTGGAGGCATCGGTTGTTTAATTACAAGTCTTGCAACAGTCGCACGCTCATAGCAACAGTGCTTTAACCGTTTCTGTGTGGTGTGCCAAGTCTGTTGAGGATGAATTGACATGTTCAACTGATGTTTTTGTTCATTTGGCAGGTGAGGAGAAGGCCGAAGTGTGCTTACCCTTTGGTGAGGAGGGAGGGGGAGCATGGCACAAGCATTCTGTCCATTCACTAGCTACCATTAGGACAAAATGACTGAAGTGCATAGGTTTTTCCCTCAGTTCTGTTTGCAAAAATGTGGATTTACTTTTTTTTTTTATCAATTCTGAGGTGGTCTTGGAGCAGAGGGGTCTAATGATAATTCTGCTTTTGCTCAGGCAAACAAGAAACCGGAAGGGCAATAAAACTTGCGACAGTAAAGGGCTAGACAGTTACAAAAATGCTATGCTTAGTCATCAGAATCAAACAAAACAAAATATCCCCTTGGTACAAATGGCAAATTGTAAAAGAGACGCATCAAATGTCTGTTATGTCACTTCAAGATGAGGACACACATTAGGAACAAATTTGGTCTAAGGCCATTTTGACAAAAGGTAGCATTGTCAAGAAAATGGTAAACATCTTTAAACTAGCTCACTATCACTCACTGGCATCATATATGCTGTCTTCACCTCTGACAGAAAATGAAAGTATGCACAATCCTCCCCTCCATTCACCATCTTCCTGTTGTTCCCAATCCCCACATTTTCCTTTCTTGTACCACTTCCAGAATAAGCAAGCTGCTCCTCTGTTTTATATGAAAGCAATCTGGCTCTGTGTGTGTGTGTGTGTGTGTGTGTGTGTGTGTGTGTGTGTGTGTGTGTGTGTGTGTGTGTGTGTGTGTGTGTGTGTGTGTGTGTGTGTGTGCAGAAGAAGGAGGGGGAAGGGATTTTTAGTGTGGTTTGTGTTGAATGTCTTTTGTCTTTTTTTTTATTACATATAGTCCATATAAACATTATATTCTATAACCAGAGAGATATGGTATATGTATATGTTACAACCTGTGAATTTGACATGATTCCACAGAGGGTTTATGTGTTTTACAATCGGAGAGATCTGCTGTATGTTAAAAGCTCGTCACATCGGAGCTGTTTTGAGATTCAGTTGTTATGTATATATGCAAGTGCTGCATGTCTGTATGTTTGATACTTTTGTCATCAGAAAAAAAAAAATTAAAAAAAAAAGAAAGGAAAAGAAAGTCAGAGCATAAAAGCACACACTCACATGCAGTAGTTTTGTGTTATTTACATCTGTTGTTTGGGTCTTCTTTTTTAATAATCTTGCACTCATACATTCATGCACACAGATAGACATGCACAAACAACACACAAACTAAGAGATGCAGTCTCGAATGTGTCATTCACACATTCACAAATGCATGTACACACTTACACTACATATGCATATAAACTTGCACCGTTTTATTTGTAATTCAGTATTACATTTCTGCTCATTTTCTTCTCATTGTTTTGTTCTTTTGCACTGGATGAATATAAAGTTTACAGCTGAGGGGACTTGATCATGAAAATAACACTTTAAGTAAGCGTTGTGGTCATGGTGTTAGTATTCACCTGTTACAGAATGCTTTGTACTAAATGGTTCAAGAATGATCTTTTCATCCTTGTTTATATGTCATTATTATATTGACTATATATTATGTATACGCATGTGAGAGTGTTTTTCTGTGGAAGAGATCTGGTAATGTCACAGTGTGAATAAATTGCTGTAGGTCTGTGAATAGATGCAAATAAATGCATGTTGTAAGCACTCTGGGTGTGTGCATGTGCATACAGTGTGTGTGTGTGTGTGTGTGTGTGTGTGTGTGTGTAAAGTCACAAAATACAGTGCCATTGAGAGATGAATGGGAGTTTGTTAAATTAATTGATGTTGGAAACTGGGAAGAAGTTAACTGCCTAATTACACACATACATAACTTCAGGAGACATACTGTACACACACATGCGCTCACACGCACGCACACACACACACACACACACACACACAATTATTTTATAATTTAATCTCATCTTGCAATGCATAGAGAACCAAAATCACCGTCTCAGAAGCTCAGCACGTGATTTTCATGTTTCTTTTAATTGCTACCCACCTTGGTTGTGTCGTTCCACCAGACACGCACTTCGTGACCCCACCTAAACCCAGCTCTCCCTGGACAGATATTTGTTTCCAGTATATCATTCAGGAGAATGTCTATGTTAAACCTAAAGAAACAAGAGAGAGGGAGTGGAGTGGGTGGGAAGGGGAACAAATGAGTTTAAGAGAAATTGAGAAAGTATGAATGGAGAATTTAAGTACAATTTGATATTTGTTAACTCCAAGGGCATTAAAGAAAGCACCAACCTCCTTTGAAATCAGACTTAGCAATTTCAATCAGACCCAACCATGAATGCATCATACATCTCCTGATACGTAGCTCCAGAACCATCACAGACACATCAAACTGTGTTTCACCAAACTGAATCGTCGTTCGTCTGAGTGACACTTCAGTGGTAGTTGCAGGTTTGTAGTACAATAATTTTGTATTATTGCCCCAATTTCCCCCCCCTAACCACTCCCACCCCCCTCCATCCTTCCTGTGGTAATCTAAATTTGAAGCTAATTTTACAGATTTTGTGCATACTAGTATGATTATTAAACTTTCTTTTTTAACTGGAAATGGTAATATGGAGAGGACACTGGAATGTAAAGCAGCCCAATTTGAAGTGATTTATTTGAAACTGTTGTGGACAGCCACAGACTGAAGTAGCTAAAGTTGTACACACCACCCAGAAATCCATTCACCATTTGTTGTTGTTGTCATTATCCTGGCTAAAAGACTCCAGGGATCATCCAAACAGCCGAAGTACTTGAACACTATGGTGCAAATGCATCAGCTGGGGATGAGAGCATTATGTGTGTGACCGTTTTTGATTACCCCACCACATGGGCAGCCACACTGACTTCGGGGGGATTTCGGAAACTGATGATGTTATGCAAGGAGCTTGTCACAACTGAAGACAATCCCCACATAACTATGCTGAGCATAACAACATGTTGATGTAGCCTTGGTGTTCTAGCCAATGCCAATTGATCTGACACAGCCTCAAGCCAAGGCGGCATTCACCAGTGAGAGATGGCTAAGGCCCGAAAGGAGAAAAAAAAAAAAGTGGGGGGGGGGGGGGGGGGGGGTCTCAGGAATGGATAAAGACTGCCTCATATTTTGAAGAGCAATCGCTGGAAAAGTTCTCATTAGAGTAAAAACACTGTGCTCTCACCAAAGAAAAAATGAACATTGAAAAGGACCAAAAAGAAAGCCCAGAGTAATTTCTTTACAGGTCCGTTCCAGCTGGCCGAAGCCTGCAATATGGTACACATTTTAACCACGTCTCTGGACAACATATTCCATCTCTCGAGACATAGCTGAAGTTACCACCAAAATCCATCATCCAGGACAACAAAGTAGAAAAGACGAGGTTATTAATTATGCTGAAGGACTCCGCAACGATGGGAGATCAGTCTGGTCCAAACTGAAGACTGGGGGCAAATGGAAAAGGTCTGGAAGACATGGACGTGGCAACAGAAAGCGTCAAGATCGGAGAAAACAATAACAGGATACAGACAAACCAACAGAAAGCGATTGGGGTCGAAGACTGTGAAGTGGAACTGTACGATCTTTGCCGTGATCGATAAAAGGACTGTGATGGTCAAATGCGAAATAGAATTTTTTAAATCTAAGAGAGAAACAATGGTGACGTAAGAGTTTGAGAACAGGATGCCAAAGAAATCCAAGTAGGAGAGTAAGAGGTTTCACTACCTCATCCTGACAACGGACAGAAACAGGAGGTAGGAATATTTCTGAGTGTAAATCTAAAGTTTACGGTGATGGGGCACTGTGTGTGTGTGTGTGTGTGTGTGTGTGTGTGCGTGAAATGATTTTTAATCACTCACTGCACCATAAGAAAGCAAAATGGCGGAAGCACACATGAACAATACCGAAAAGTAGACCCCCCAATGGCAGTCAAGCCAACCGCTTTATAGAACGTGGCCTCAGTAGAAAAAAAGATCTAGCCTTAGGTGTTGCATCACCGAGATTTGAACCGCACCATTTCAGCACAGTGTCCTGAGACAGTCATGAGGTTTGGGTTGTCGTGCGTCTTGAGCCTTCTGCTGATGCTGAGCTCAGCTAATGGCGGCAGCCACAGTAGCTGTCCACTGGAGTCAGGTGGATTGTCAGCAGTGGAAGCGACATAATTAGGCCTAATTAAAGCGGTAGCAATCATCCAAATCATTTTTCATGCCGGTGCCTGAATGTAAGTTCCAAGAAAATGTGATATCAATACTTAATTAAACTTAATGTCAATAATGTTACTGTGATAATAAAGGAAGATAATTTCAAAGAAAGGTGAAATAAACGTTAGGTTTTTTATTTGAATGTTAACAAGTCTTTTTTTCTTCAAATAATTTTTGATTTAATATTTTTTTTTTAATAATCATGTGCATGCTAAATTGGACACTTTCGATGGAAACGGGTGTTTTAAAACATGCTTTAAACTTTGTTGGAATGTGAGATCACCCATGAATTGCCGCCCTTATTTCAATGTTATTGAGTAAATAGAGATACTTTTATTTCATTTACTATTCATTGTATGGGCTGTAACATTTCTGATTATGTTGTTTTGAGCTGTCTGTCTGAGACAAAATCGGTAGGAAGAAAATCGCCAAAAAAAATAGGAGGCAGGTTGAGAATGTATATTTTCGGTATGTTCTTCATCTTCATTTGCCTCACAGATAGCCTAGAACAACATATTTCAAAGCCCCCAAAACAAAGAGAGAATCAACAAACAAACAAAACAGACAACAAATGAAGGATGTACACTTTTTACCGTTATGTAGCCTGCTGTCACTTTCCTTTTAGGAGTCGACCTCCCCCACTCAAACTGTATGCAGTCTGGCTTAGGGTGACACCAGATGACGGACTTCATATGTGGGCATTCCGTACATATGTGGACATCCATCGTCCTTCCCTGATACGATGCTCTGTCAGGGTCACCGCTATCATTCCTTAACAACAACAAAAATCCTTCTTATGGATTCTCAAAAAAAAAAAACATTTATCTCGACTGCACCTTGGAGATCATTGAGTGCAAGCTTTGGAGCTTAAACTGGATCCCTCTCAAACAACAGTCGGCATAGCAAATGAGGTGGGAGAAGAAGACAGGTAGGTAAGAACATAGCAAATGAGGTGCGAGGAGAAGACAGGTAGGTAAGAACATAGCAAATGAGGTGCGCGAGAAGAAGACAGGTAGGTAAGAACATAGCAATGAGGTGCGAGGAGAAGACAGGTAGGTAAGAACATAGCAAATGAGGTGCGAGAAGAAGACAGGTAGGTAAGAACATAGCAAATGAGGTGCGAGAAGAAGACAGGTAGGTAAGAACATAGCAAAAGCTGGAAGACTATCCAAGATCAGGATTTGTATTTAGAACTGCCGCAGTGCCAGAAGGAGGATCTCAGCAACTGAAAAACTAGCAGACGGCTTTGTGTTCTGTTGGACACAGAAACTAGTAAGTACCACCCACGGACCATTACATTTGGATGACTTCATAATCTTTCAAAAGCATGAAGTACGAGCACTAGTTATGATTATTAGAAACAGCTTGAAAAACAAACTGTCCAGGCTAGACTTAGGAAAAAAAAAAAATGATGTAGCAGTGCGCGTGAACTGTGTGGTGTGAGACTGTAAACACCTGCTGGTAATCTGAAAACTCTTGTCTCGTCAATTTACACAAACATCCAGGTTCCCACTCATCAAGAACGGCTTGGAACTTCTTGGAGGAAACAGAAGTTGAATTTAGAGACTCTGTAATTATGTGTGGAGATCTTAACGCACAGTCAAAATAGTGGGTTCAGCATGATACCAGTCTTCAAGAAAATTGCGCTGAAAGAGATGCTGCATGAAGCACTCAACGCACTGACATCATCTGCAGCACGTGCAGGGCGACAGGGTGACGCTGACAGTGTCACTGACTTTGTGCTCGTTGGACCAAAACTTACAGCAGGCATGAATGCAAAAGCACTTTTTACCTCATGGATGTGATCATTTCTCTGTTTTATTCAGTTTACAGAAACTATCAAAGGTAAAACAAAACGAAACAAAAAGGACCCTCTTTTATATGACGACAATGAAGGAAATATCATAGAAACGTTAGGGAGTAGAAGATGCGAAAGAAACAATACTAAAACTAAACATACCTACCATTCGACCCCTTTGGTGGAATAGAGACACAAAAAACAGCCAGGAAAGAGAAGCGCAAGGTTGTGAGAATTTGGCAGAGAGAAAGAAGAAAACCTTGCCCTGATCCGCTATTGAAACAGACATAAATCAAAAGATTGAACTATTCAAAAGAATAGCTAGAGAGGCGGAAGAAACTGAATGGCAACAATTTTGTGAGTCACTTGATTATGACACAACACTCACTCAGTTATGATAGTTTTGACATCACATGGATAAAAATGTATAAATGCCATTCCAGATATCCTAGACGCTGACTGGACCACAAAACTCACGACAAATGTGGAGAAAGGGTCGGCTCTAATGAAACTTTTCATACAACAGAGTGATCAAAGATAATTGGAGGAAAACAAATTTGTCCATTGAACGCATGGAATTTGTTAGTCTTTAAGAGAGAGGGGGGGGGGGGGGGGAGAGAGAGACAGACAGACAGACAGACAGACAGACGGACAGACAGACAGACGGGGGAGGGAGGCGCAGAGAGAGAGAGAGAGAGAGAGAGAGAGAGAGAGAATGCAAACACAATTTGTCCATTGAACTCATGGAATTTGTTAATCTTTATGTGGCAATTTGTTTTATTCTGAGAAACAAGGCAATACATTTCACACACACACACACACACACACACACACACACACACACACACACACACACACACACCCTCCTAAAAGAAGGGAAAAAATAAAGATTGTAGGGAAACAAGGGAAATATGATGACAAAAATGCAACACACACACACACACACACACACACACACACACACACACACACACACACACACACACACACGCACGCTGACACGCACTGTCAACAAAAAATATTAAAGAACCTGAAAAAAGAAAACGTACATATGATGACAACGATGACAAAGAAAAAGAGGAGGAAGGAAGGAAGAAAAAGAACAAGGAGGAGGAGGAGGAGAAGAAGAAGAAGAAGAAGAAGAGGAGCAGGAGGAGAGAGGAGAAGAAGAAGTCGAGGACGAAGAAGCAGAACATGAACAAGAAGAACAAAAAGGAGAACAAGATGATGACGACGAGGAACATGATGATGAAAAAAAAAGCAACTGCAACAAGCACGAACAGGAGATGAAAGCAAAGTGATGGAAAAGGGCAAGAACTGCGCTAGGAATAACACAGCAACAGGAAGAGTAGAACTCAACAACAGCCCACAATAGCACACAAAAAAACACAAACACACATCATATGTCGGACTAATTGTGGTCCCAGTTCATCCCTGATGAATGTATAGAATGTCTGATTTCCCATCTGATTTCCCTTTGAAAAAAAAAAAATGGAGGAAAACCAGAAATACTTGACCAAAACAAATCAAATCTAGGTCACACTGACATTGATGATGAAATTACAAAAGCTGAACTAGATGACACAATAGCTAAATGCACTAAGATATGATCCGGGTCGATACAAACTACAGTATCCAGATATCAAACATCTCTCCCAGAAGAGGACAGAACCCATCTCTTCAGTCTCTACCAGGACAGTTTCGATAAAGGCTATGTCCCAGAAGACTGGACACATGTTTACCTGAAACCTTTACAAAAACAGAGAGAAAGATCATCATCTGCTAAATGGCTACTGCATTCTCACTATGCAAAATATAGCAGGAAAGCTCACGAAACGAATCATAGCAAGAAAACTTGAAAGTAGACAAATCCTCCCACCCAGTCAAGGAGGCTACAGACCACTTAAAGGTGCATGGGAAAATGTGATCTTCTGCCTATGAAGTATAAAAAGGATTCCAAAGAAAAGAAATTCACTGACAGTTGCAATAGACCTGGAAGATGCTTATAACAAAGTCCAGTTCTCGTTTCTTATGGAGCTACTCCTTGACTATGGAGTCAGTCAGCAGGACACTTACACGATGGATCGCAGCAGCACTTTCGGAGTGAACTGTCATCCTGCGATTTGGAAACTGGACGTTTGAACCTCATAAACTCTCTATGGGATTACCTCAAGGTTCTCCTGTTTCCCTGTTTTATACATTGTTTACACAAAAGGCCTTGCAGACCTCAACAGAAACGGAATTGCTCGAGTGGTGACACTATCAGATGATGGTCTGATCTGCAAAACATGACAGAACGAACGAAAGCAGTTCGGCAGCTGTTGAATAGCGTTGCTCAGTGGTGTCAAAAAACTGGATCGTACATCAAACCTACAAACGCCAGACATTAGTCTGCACTGTCAGCAACAAGACATCAAGACAAGTACCCTCACTAGTTCAATGGAATGTCAACTAAATCAACAACATACGCTGTCCGGGTACAGGCTTTCACAGCATGCTGACCTTTAGAAACATAATATATTGAGAATTTTGTTCTTAAATAGATAAAGGGCCAGTCTGCCATGAAAGCAATGCTGGCAAAAGGCACTGACCAGTGCTAATTCTACCAATTGTATCATGCAGTGGTATTCAGTGTAACTGAGTATGGATTAGGGCTTATAACACCGTCCAAGTGCAATCTTCTTAAATTAGAAAGAATTCGAAATGAATCAATGAGATTAAAATCTTGGGAACCACGAAAGATACATCAGTTAAAACGGTAAGACACCTGCTAGACTTTTCTTCAATGTAGGTCGGACACAAGCTAAAGCAGGTGAAGGCATGTTAGAGGACTTTAAAATACCCCAAATCCATTGCACACGGCAAGAAAGGAAACAAACGACACTCGCCCAGAACGTGGAAAATTATGGATGGGACAGGCAGAAGACAGTATACAGCTTCTGTGCCAGTTAGCATAACTCAAAGAAACGAAGGAATGGGAAAAGTATCCAGACCACTTCAAACACTTCTACCAAATTGCCATCGCTCCAGATCTTGGAAGACACTGTCGAGAATGGCCGAAAAGGCAAAACCAACGCAGAAATTCAGATGGAGGTGGAAAACCTCTGCACAAAAAAAAATATTGTTATATAAATTGTCGGTTCAAAGGTAAGTCAGGCAGGGAATACACAGCGAAGCAAAATGGCCGAACTATCCAGTAAAACGATGATGCATACATTTTGACAGCTTTAAATCTAACAATTGAGGTAGATAAGCAGTGACACACCTATTCCCTGGGTCTCATCCACATATCAGTTTAGAACTCAACAAACCATAATACTCCATGAACCTACTTCAGAAAGCGACGAGTGGATAGGAAGCCCTGCTTAGCATGGAGTAATGTGCAACCTTCCACTGTAGAGACTCATATGAATAAACTGCCCAAGATATGCAAGTATTATACGAAATGAGAGAGTAGACACACTGGCAGGCAAGACAATGATAAGAGCTAGATTACAGCTAGGCCGATCTGTTGTAATAAGAATGTCAAAGAATCGCTTCAACAAACAAGAACAAAGCCACTATTTCTTAGATCATCTTTCAGAGCTGATCATCAAGAGCGGAAGAGGTCGCACATTTAGACTTAAAGGAAGAGCAAGAAACATCACCAACCAAACAAACATTGGAATAATCTCAGGGCCACACAACGAAGACTCCTCGAGATTGCAGCAACTCATACTGGGCCTTTCCAATAACAGTCACAAATGATCAAACGCACGTCAACTGAGATGAGAAAGATTTGAATGTCTTAGGATCCCAGGGTGTACTGTAGACGAGTGCGTGCTGGTGGGTGTGCATCGGTGGGGCCATACAAGTTCATAAGGAGGAAAGTCCATAGAAGTGAGTGTGTATGCGTTGTGTGTGTGTGTGTGTGTGTGTGTGTGTGTGTGTGTGTGTGTGTGTGTGTGTGTGTGTGTGTGGTGTGTGTGTGTGTGTGTGTGTTGTTGTTGTGTGTGTTGTTGTTGTTGTTCTTCTTCTTCTTCTTCTTCTTCTTCTTCTTCTTCTTCTTTCTTCTCATCCTCTGAAAGTTCGTTACCCACAAATAATCAAAGGCGTGCGCACATGCACAAGCACAAATGCACGCATGTGCACACACACACACACACAATGCATGCACACACACACACACACACACACGCACAATCACACACACACATACACACACACACACACACACACACACACACACACAAACACACACATGCACACACGTGCATGCACACACACATGCATGCATACATACACAATCACATGCGCACACTCAAGCGCGCGCACATATAGGCCACACACACACACACTGCACACACACACACACACACACACACACACACACACATACACACACACATACACATGCACAACGCTGTACGCGCGTCCACACACACACGAGTGACACTCACATCCCCACAGGTATACATACATACATACATACACAGATATATACGCAGATGAGTAAGTGCAAAAGCATGCGCAAACAAACCTACAAATCACACATACGCATACGTATGCACACGCATGTGCACCCGCATGCGCGCGCGCGCGCACACACACACACACACACACACACACACACACACACACACACGCGCACGCACACGCACACACACGCAAAGCTACGCTAGCACACATGCATGGAACCGTGCCCACATAGACTTACACACGTGTATACTCACCACACACACACACACACACACACACACACACACACACACACACACACACACACACACACAGTGATAACAATGGCACAAGTAGGAAGCCAAGTACCACCGCGTTGGGTTGATGGGTAGGTCAAACATCTGCTAACTCATAGCCATGAGACCCTCTTCTCCTTCTCTGAAAGTGTTGTTCAGATTTCCTGACCAACACTGCAGGTGTCTGTGTCTCTCAGGTGTGGTTGACGCCTGGATATATATTATGAAAGGAAGCATGGAGTACAGCCCTGTCATGCAGTCTCAGAACTAAGATGGATATCCGTAGTAGCATCCTCATCCTAACGGATGAGCATTGGAAAAAAAAAAGTCTCAAATTCTGTCGACTTTCACGCCCTGCTCTTATAGTGACCTCAGTTTCGATTGCCTCTTCGCGTCTATGGCCTTGGTTTCAATTCTGTTGGGGTCAACGGTATCTGCAAATCATTGGGAGTGTCGTTGGATGGACGTGGTGGCGCCCTCTGGAAGGAAGAGCTCACTGACTCTGGCTCCGCGACTACACAATCATCGTCGTCGGTAGGGGGCTTAGTAAGTGGTGTCCTGTGCATGGTGGATCAGAACAGGCACCACTGAACACTGAACACAGTGACTCGGCTGTAGTGCGGTGTCTTCTTCGGTGGGTTGCCCATGATGACTTGTTATCGACTCCTCCATGTGGATCACAGGTGCCGGGGCTGTGGTGGGTCGGGTTTCCATATGATACGACTTGTGTCTGAGAGTGAAGTGGTTAAGTCATCCGTCATAAGTAACACGACTAGAGTCATAGAATAAGGTGGTTAAGACATCTGCCACACGGCAGTCTGGTTTTGAAATGTCTTTCCATTCTGAGGCGAAGGTTCGAATCCAGGCAGGAGGGGGGGGGGGGGAAAAAAAGAGAAGATATAGCACAATGGCATCTAGTATATCGGATTCGCCCGCAAGAGAGAGTAAAGGGGACAGAACACTTGCATGAGAGGAAGGGAAGTGATCTTATCTAACGACCCTTCGTTGTCCAGTCGTCCCATGAATTTTTCCCGATCATTCGTTCTAATTTCATCTTCAAAAAAAAAAAAAAAAAAAAAAAAAAAAAAAAAAAAAAAAAAAAAAAAAAAAAAAAGGATTTCTCAGCTCCCGAACTTTAAAATTTGTTCAGTTATCATCGAACACTTAACTTTCGATTTTCTTATTTTAGTACTAATGCTCAAACACACATGCATATGTGTGCACGTGCATATACATACACACACGTTGACACATACACGCGCACACACATGCATTCACATATATACGCGCGCGTTTTTTACGCGTGTTTGCGTGTGTGTGCGCGCGCACGCGCGCGCGCGCGCGCACACACACACACACACACACACACGCGCACGCGCGCGCACGCGCGCACAAATGCGTATACGCCCATACACATACACACACATATGTACACATATAGGAGCAGATGCGGGCGTGCGAGGAGCATGCTCACATGACCCCACAGATGACAAACATGCATACACATGCACATCTGCTCAAACACACATACGCACGCGCGCGCGCGCGCACGCACCGGCGTGAACACACACATGCATATGCATATACACACCCTTACACACACTTGACACATGCACATGCACTCGCCCACCGCATACCCTGGCCTACACACATGGGCCTGTGACCACACACCCATGCCCCCCCCCCCCCCCCCCCCACCCCACCCCCCCACCCCCACACACACACACACACGTGTACACTCATCACTCAAACATGGAATGATAATAATGGCACAGCCAGTGTTAGGTAGGTATCAAGTTCTGACCAGCGCGTTGGGCTGATGCGTAGGTCAGACATCTGCTAATTCGTAGCCACGAGACCCTCTTCTTAAATTCTCCCATCTTTGTCATTAATTCATTTATCTATCAACGTTAACTCATGCATAATGCGGGCCCCCAAAATTTAGTGGATGTGGTGTAGCGTATTATGGACTAGTCCGCAGCAGTGACACTTATGTTGAAACAGAAACTGAAACTAGAACAAAGAGTTGCCGTCCTTGAGTCGGAAATGGCCGCACGGAAACACGTACCCTAATTTTAAGCCAATCAAAGAAGGCCACGATCTGAGTCCTTGTTACCGGCGTGTCAGCTATGCAGTTTTGCTGCTGCTAGGCCCTAGTTGTAAGTTGTGATGCGTTATTACCCAAAAGAGAGCAGCCAGACAAGGAAGCCCACTAAACTTACATGAAAATGACAGGTAAAAAAAAAAAAGTTAGTAAGTGCATTATTGTAAGACAATCTAAGCATGACACTTTAGGCACTGAAAGATCGTTTTGTTTATTTATTACAAATTTGCTTTTCACTGATCATGAAAAACGTTGTACGGAAAAGTAGCATTCATTAGAAAGTGAAACGAGACTTGACGACTGCTGAAGTTTATTTTGTTATTTACTGGTTGTCTTCTCTCTCTCTCTCTCTCTCTCTCTCTCTCTCTCTCTCTCTCTCTCTCTCTCTCTCTCTGACAACTAATTAGGGGATCGTCCTCCCCCTCCCCCCCCCCCCTCTCTCTCTCTCTCTGTCTCTGAAACTAGTGAAAGCTAATCTGTTCATTTCTTCTTGTTTGTTGTTTCAGTGGGTTTTTTTTCCTTACATTATATTCGTCTATACGTCAGCGTCAGTGGCGAAAAAACCCGTCAACATTTTTTATGTGTGTTTGTTACAAGTTTTGTAAGTGTTAGTTGTTGGTCGTGTTTAGTTGCTAGTCATGCTTAGTCCCTCGCCAGGGCAAGAGCCCAGATAAAAAAAATTTTAAAAATATATTTGGTTTATTGTCTATGGAAATATAGATTATCTCTATGATCTCAAATTCCACAGTGAGAGGGAACCAAGCAAAACTTGACACAAGAACCGTTCATTATTAGACAATGAATAAGATACTTTATCTGAGAGATCATCGCATTTCATTCTTTGTTTGAATCAGTCCTAACTGCATTGAAAAGGCAATAAGCAGATAAAAACTCAAAACTGGGTACCTGTGACCTAATCGATACTATCTCTATCAGTGCCATTTTCAGTGAACAAAATGTGCAATATAATTTGAAAGAGCAGTATATTTGAATTTTAGAAGTAGGACTCAAACTGGTCGTTTTGAAACCTTTCTTTCTGGACCAAGGCGTGTATTGTTTGTTTATTACATAGAATGAGGCTCGATGCTTAGAAAACAAAATATTCTAAGAATGTTCAGTGTGTGTGTGTGGTGGTTTTATTTCCATTTATTAGCGTCTGGATTGTAAACCAGCAAAAGCGTCGTTGGGTTGTCAGGGAGTTGTTACCAGAGCGACGTAGCATTAGTGTTGCACTACAGTTTTGTATGTTAATCTCCCCTCTCATAAAAAACGAAACTTGAATAAACACAAAATAAACTCCAAAACAAACAAACACATAAACAGTGAACAGCAGCATTTCATAGGACTGTCACATCAAGTCGCTGAGGTGGGTGAACTTCACATCCACAGCATGTTCGGTAGGTAGTGTTACTGTGACAATCCAGGTTGATTGTTGATGAAGACACTCAGGTGAGTTTGAGGTTCCTGTGTGTTTCTGGGACAGTGGGTCAGCTTCAGGTATTGCTGGCAGCTCTGGTAGAGTTGGAGGTCCATCATTAGCCCTTCGTGTTGAGTGATGTAGGTGACGTCTGTTGCGTCGATATGTTGCCCCTTCAGATTGTACAAGGTAAGATTGGCAGTGCATGATGCCCCACCACCACAGCTGGTTTCCATTCCTTAGTGCTTGCCCTCCGGGGGTTGCAACCTTGCCGTGGTCGGAGGGCTTGCGTGGTCCTATGATCTCTTAGGCTTTGCTGGCGGGGGCATTAATACTTGAAGATAGGCTCATTTTTTAAAATGCTTCTAGGCCTGAAAAGTCGAAGATGCTGTCTGGCCTAAGCACAACGTGGTAAGGAGTTGATGCCCCTGGTAGGGCTTCCCATGTCAGACAGGCTAAGGGTGAGGATCCTGGCTAATAGTAACCCGCCTTTCTCCTTTTCTTGTTTTCTGCCTTTCTTATTTGGCTCTTTTTCTATCTTCGTCTCCCCTTCCAGTCTTCTTTTCCACACTCTTTTTCTCTCTGTGGTCTTCTTAAGATCCGCCGCGTTTGCCGTGCGGTGCGACCTGTGATGGAGGGGGATGAGATCCTGGTGATTGAGAGGGCCAGCACCCTCAACACGTCACTTTGGCTCAAACCTCTCCTAGACAGGAGGTACATCTCTGGCCCAGGTGTATTAATCGGCTCCCCCTTCATGGGGCTGGGTCAAGACAGGCAGTTCTCCGGCTGGCCAAGTTAACCCCTGCAGTGCTCAGCTCTCTGTTCCCGGGAGTTGAGCATGATCAGGGGGGATAGGGTTAGTGGCGTTCTGTTTGTCGTATATCTCTCCTGAAGCCTGGAAGTGGTCAAGACAGTGATTTATTGGCCCTGGCCCCTTTGTTGGACTCCATGGTGGGTGGGTAAAGGTGAGACGAAAATTTATACACATAAAACATGGCTTTATCAAAAAATTCCCCCCATAAAGAAGAGGAAGGCAGTGGACCCCATTTCCAGACAACCGGATTCACACAGTGACTCAGATATGGAGACGAGACAGAGGACAGGTTTTTGGGCTTCCTGGCTTGTGATTGAAGGGACAGAGAGCAGGAAAAGCCTATTCCGCTCTGAGTCCTTTTGCAATTCAGAAGGGCTTTCAAGGTCTAGCAGGCGACCCTCAATCAGTGAAAAGGCTACGGAACGGCTTATTCCTCGTCCAGTGCAGATCGAAGAAGCAATCGGAACAGCTGCTGAGGGCAACAAGGTTCGTGGACAGAGACATCCGGTGACTCCGCATAAGCAGTTAAATTCGTCTAAAGGAGTTATTCGGTGCCCGGATTTGAAAGGTGTCTCAGAAGCGGAGATCAAGACAGAGCTTGCATCCCAAGGTGTGACGGAGGTGCATAGGGTGACAGTAAAAAAAAAGGTGCAGAAAGAGTGCCCACCAACACCCTCTTTCTGACATTCTGCAACCCTTTGCTACCTCCGGTCATTAAAGTAGGCTGCTTAAATGTCCGTGTGCAAATGTATGTCCCGTCCCCGATGAGGTGCTTCAAATGCCAGAGGTTTGGACATGTCAGAGACCGTTGTTCCGGGGAGGAGGTGTGTGGTGTTTGTTGCAAGGCAACCCATGATGGGCCATGTAAAGACCCGGCTCATTGTGCGAACTGCGGTGGCGACCACCCCTCTTCTTCACGCACCTGCCCTGTTTGGATTCAGGAGTCCAATATCCAGAAGGTTAAAACTGAAAAGAAAATCTCGTTTTTTGAGGCATGTAGACAGGTTGTTGGTAGCCAAACATCAACAGTGTCTTCATATGCTTCAGCAATAAAGAAAGTTCCAACCCGTTCAGTCTGCTGCCAGACTGATGAATTTATTTTCACAAAAACTTTGCAAAGTAGAATGTTAAACTCTGGAAACAAAGACACCACCTCCGAGTCCAAGGTGGGTGCCCCTGGTGGAGGCAAAAAATCCGCCACCCCTCAGACTGCCCAGCAGTCTACTCCTTCTGCTGCTGGGCAGATTAAAAAGCCAGCCCTTCTGCCTGAACTTCTGTCAGCAGTGCCTATGCGGGCAAGGGAGTTCAACCCAGTGTGGAGATGATGAGATGAGAAGGAAACCTCCACCATCTCCAAAGTCCAGGCCTTCTTCACCTGTGGGCAAGTCTGCCAACAGGTCTGAAGACTCCAACAGTCCAGTCCAACTTTCTAATAAATTCGCCCCACTGAATGCAGATGATGACGAGGAGATGACCTGATTTCTCTCCTGTTCATTCTCTACACCATGGACAGTACAGTAATCCATTGGAATACCCCGTGGCTTACATTCAAACTTTGAGGAGCTGCAGCTTCTGTGTCAAACGTTAAAACCTTACGTCGTAGCTCTTCAAGAAACTAAAATTCAAAGCCAGAAGACCTTCATTCTTTCTGGCTTTAACATTCTTTCCAAGCCTGCACCTTGTCAGTCTGATTGGAGAGCTTCCTCGGCCTGCAACCATCCACATCGGGACTGTCGGACGGTGTTGCCCTTCTTTTACATAAAACTTTGCTGTTTAGTCCTGTCGCTCTGACTACCTCCCTTCAAGCAGTAGCTGCGAGAGTCACTCTCCACAAAACTGTTACAATTTGCTCACTCTATCTGCCCCTTCTGTCCCTGTTTGTCGTCAGGACCTTGTCAGTCTGATTGGAGAGCTTCCTCGGCCTTTTTTTTGCTGTTGGGTGATTTCAGTGGACACAACCCCCTTGGGGGTAGTGTGAATTCGTCATCCAGAGGTCTGCTTCTTGAAGATGTCCTTTCAGACTTTGATTTGTGTTGTCTGAACTATGGAACTCCAACTTACCTCCACTCCTCCACAGGTACACTTTCGTGTTTAGATTTGTCGATTTGTGACCCCTCGCTGGTCCTGGACTATGAGTGGTCTCCATGACGATCTGCACGGAAGTGACCATTTCCCTGTTCTTTTAAAACCTGTATTAACTGAAAACCGCCTCTGTCTCACAAACGTCTTAATTATAAGAAGGCAAACTGGAATTTTTTTGCAACCAATATTTCAAAAGAATTCCAGGAAATTGATTTTCTTCAGAGCCCAGACCCAGCAGAATCTCTGACCAATATTGTGATAAAACTGTGCTAAAACCTGTATTCCAATGTCTTCCGACAAACCCCAACTGCCCAAAACACCCTGGTTTAATTCTGACTGCCAACAAATCTCAAAAATACGCAAACGGGTTCAGTGGGGTATACCAACGACCTTCAGGTCCCAACGCTCAAGCCATCAGAAACTCCATGCCAAATCGAGACACACTTTCAGAATCAGTAAACATCAGTCTCTGGAGAAACTTCTGCTCCGGGCTGACGTCTAAAACTTCAAAGAAAAAAAGTTTAGAACATCATCAGAAAAATCAAAGGGAAAAAACACCAACCCCTCCATTCATCACCTGAAACTTGCCGATGCTCTGATCACTGACAAACAAGCTATTGCCAATCTGTTGGCCTCCACCATTCAAAAGAATTCCTCATCTTCAAATAATCTGCAGCCTTTTTAAGAAACAAGCAAATCAGAGAGAAATCTTCATACAGTTTCACATCAGACAACTCTGAAGCCTACAATCTTCCTTTTTCAATCAATGAACTAAAATTGGCCTTGCAAACCTGCAATGATTCTTCCCCTGGTCTGGATGACATTCATTATCAGGTTTTGAAACACCTTTCAGAAAGCTGTCTCCAGACCCTTCTTAAAGTCTATAACCATATCTGGACCACAAGGTGCTTTCCGCCCTCCTGGCGGAAAGCCCTGATCATTCCCATCCTAAAGCCTGGAAAGGACCCTACCAACCCATCAAACTATCGCCCAATAGCTCTGACCAGCTGCCTGTGTAAGCTGATGGAAAAGATGGTCAACTCCCGTCTGATGTGGAAGCTGGAAACCGATGGCCTTTTGGCCAGTGAACAGTGCAGGTTCCGCAAGTACCACTTGACAGTTGACCATTTAATCCATCAGGAAACCACCATCCGCAACGTCTTTGTCAATAAGCAGCATGTGGTTGCTATCTTTTTCGACCTAGAAAAAGCGTATGACACCACGTGGAAATTAGGAAGTCTTATGGGATTTGCATAAACTTGGTTTTTGTGGTTATCTGCCTCTGTTTATCGAAAACTTTTTGGCTGATCGACAATTCCAGGTGCGTGTTGGCACCACACTCTTTGACATCCATGGGCAGGAGTTGGGTGTACCTCAGGGGAGCATCCTTTCTCCTGCCCTTTTTAGCATTAAAATCAATGACATTGTGAAATCGGTAAGCCAGGACTCTGAGTCCTCTTTGTTTGTTGACGACTTCGTGCTGTATGCAGTTGGAGCTTCTTACACCAGCGTACAGCGTCGACTCCAACTTTGTGTCAACAAGATTCAACAGTGGGCCGAGGAAAACAGGTTTACCTTCTCATGTACCAAAACCCAGTCAGTCCATTTTCACAATTTTCTTCAGTTTTTTTTGCTGATCCTGAAATTCTTCTGGATAAGTCCACCATTCCAGCTGTTAAGGAAGCCAAATTTCTGGGGGTTATTTTTGATCAAAAACTGAACTTTCTCAGCCACATTAAAAACCTCAAAACTTCTTGCCAGAAAGCTCTGAATATTCTACGTGTCATAGCACACACTGACTGGGCGCTGATAAGAAAACTCTGCTGCACCTTTACAGAGCATTGGTCCATTCCAAACTGGACTATGGTTGTGCTGTGTACTGCTCTGCAAGACCATCTTACCTCAAACCGTTGGACCCTATCCACCATCAAGGGCTTCGTCTCTGTCTTGGAGCATTCTCCACCACCCCTGTGTACAGCCTGTACGCAGAGGCAGGTGAACCCTCCCTGTCCAACCGCAGGCTGAAACTATCTTTGAACTACTATATCAGACTGTTCTCTGAACCGGAGAACCCTGCCTATGACTGTGTCTTTGACCGTCAGTTCCAAAGCAAATTCGAAAACAACCCTAACTGTATTCCACTGTTTGGTCTTCATATGCAGCCTCGCGCGCGCAATGCAGGTCTAGACCTAGGAGTTGTGTCCGATTTTTCCAAGTTTCCAGATCAGCCTCCGTGGACCTTTTTCACACCAGAGATTCATTTTGATCTTGCAGCTTTTCGCAAAGAATCCACCAGCTCTCTGGCATACAAGCGTTGTATGCTGAGCTCTGTTCAAAACTCCCATCCTATCAGAAAATTTTCACTGATGGTTCCAAGTCTGAAGATGGAATGGCCTGTGCAGCCTACTGCCTGGTGTTCCTTCTCAAATACTGTTAGAACATATTTCTTCAGATGCTTCTGCTTACTCTGCTGAACTTACAGCTCTGGTTCTAGCACTGAGGATAATCTCACAATCTACAAAGAGGGACTTTCTGGTTTTGTTGGATTCACTGTCAGCTTTGGAGGCCATAGCTGGCTGCAACCTTCAGCATCCTGAACTCTTACACTTTTTTTGAAGTTTTTACCAAGTTGAAAGCGAATGGTTACAACATTATTCTGGTTTGGGTTCCTGGTCATGTTGGCATCGGAGGGAATGAAATGGTGGATCGTTTGGCCAAAAATGCCACAAGCGAGAAACCGTCAAACACACCTATCCCCTGCTTAGATTTGAAACCCAAAATTAATGATTATATCAGAGATCTCTGGCAGGAGGATTGGAATACACAGACGGACAACAAGCTCTTTCAGATCCATCCAGACCTTAAGGAGTTCCTCTCATCTGCGTCTGGTGGTGTCGTAAAGAAGAAACAGTTCTGTGCCGGCTGCACACACGGCCATTCGTATTTTACTCATTCTCCCTTTTAAAGAGTGAAGAAGCTCCGTGGTGCATTCCATGTCATGTGCCACTCACAATGAAACATATTCTTTTGGAGTGTTGGGACTTGCATGATGTGAGACACAAACATTTTACAACAGTTTCCATGAAAATCCTGTTCAGAGATGTCCCACCTGACGTGATCTTTGGGTTTTGAGAGAGATTAACATTTTTCATCTGATATAGGATTTTACGGAAGAAAGATTTTTGACAAAGTTTCTGGTGCATTTCTGTAGAAGATATCATTTAAAAGAGATGTGTGAAAGTTGTTTTTTTTTTTTTTTTTTTTTTAAATGACTGGTGAGTTGATTTTTAAGTGGTGACAGCCCTGATGTGGCCCTTTGTGGTCGGCTGGGTATAAGCAACATTATCTTATCTTATCTTCTCCTGGTCATGTCGGCATCGGAGGGAATGAAATGGTTGATCGTTTGGCCAAGAATGCCACAAGAGAGAAACTGTCCAACATATACATCCCCTGCTCAGATCTTAAACCCAAAATTAACGATCATGTCAGAGACCTCTGGCAGGAGGATTGGAATACACAGACGAATAACAAACTCTTTCAGATCCATCCAAACCTTAAGGAGTTCCTCTCATCTACGTCTGGTGCTAGTAGGGAGGAGACAGTTCTGTGCTAGCTGCACACCGGCCATTCGTATTTTACCCATTCGTACCTTTTAAAGTGTGAAGAAGCTCCGTGGTGCGTTCCATGTCATGTGCCACTCACAGTGAAACATGTTCTTTTGGAGTGTTGGGACTTGCATGATGTGAGACACAAACATTTTACAGCAGAGTCCATGAAAATCCTGTTCAGAGATGTCCCACCTGACGTGATCTTTGGGTTTTGAGAGAGATTAACATTTTTCATCTGATTTGAGATTTTACGAAAGAAAGATTTTTAATGAAGTTTCTGGTGCGTTTCTAGAAGATATCATTTAAAGAGATGTGTGGAGGTGGGTTTTTTTTTTTTTTTTTTTTTTTAAGATGACTTGTGAGTTGATTTTAACATGGTGACAGCCCTGATGTGCCCTTTGTGGTCGGCTGGGCTATAAGCAACATTATCTTATCTTATCTTACCTTAGTGCTTGGGAGCGGAGCCATGCGAATTTGATCCCCAGGGTGAAGAGTCGAGTGCTCTGATGTGCTTGGTTTGTCATGATAGAATTTCTGCTTTGCCTTTTCAATCCTCATGCGCTGTTTGATGTCTTGGCTGTTGTATGCAGGGGAAAGGAGACTTCTAGAGGTTGGAAGTTTGTTCCTCGGTCGTCGTCCCATCAAGAGCTGTGCAGGGGAAAGATTGATGCTATCCAAGGGTGTAGTTCTGTAGTCCAACAAGGCCAAGTGTTTGTCTTCGTTCTTCCTCCACAGTCGTTTCACACTTTGAACGGCTCGCTCAGCTTCTCCGTTGGAGCTCTGGAAGTGGGGGCTAGATGTCTTGTGACGAATTTCATAGCTTTTGCAGAAGTTTGAAAACTGACGGCTGGTGAATGGTGTCCCACAGTCACTTCTTAAAGTGAATGGAATCCCATGACAGCCGAACTGGCTTTTCAGCTTTTCAACGACTGACTCGGCGCTCATGTTTTTGAGTTCATCTACTTTGATAAACTTTAAGAAGTAGTCCACTGTTAGAAGGTAGTTTCTGCCTTGGAAGTCAAAGATGTCAGTCCCAACTTCGGCGTATGGGAAATCTGGAACAGGCGTAGGCAGTAGTGGTTCAGCAGCTGGTTTCTTTTTGTAATCTGCACACTTGCTGCAGTTCTTGATTTTGTCTTCAATTTCCGAGTTCATTGAAGGCCAGTACATCACCTCTCGTGCTCGCTGTTTGCATTCACTATACCCAAGTGAGATTCATGAATGAGAGTCAGCATTCGTTTTCTGAGACTGGATGGTATGACAATTCTGGATCCTTTGAAGATGATGCCATCAGAGAGAGACGGGCCAGTTCGTCTCTCGAGTCCCAGAACTGCCACATGTCTATGGGCAGATCATTTCTTCTGTCTGGCCAGCTGTTCAGAATCAGGGTTTGCAACTGTCCAAGTTCTTGTGAACATTCCTGAAGTTGCGCATACATTTCCTTTGCAACTGGTGCATACGTGTTCTCTGTCTCTATGTGTGCTATTTCAGCAGTTTCACCCGGAAGGTATGCACGTGTGAGAGATTGTCTGGAAGCTGCATCTGGCTGCCTTTCCGGTATTTCACTTGTAGATTGTACCATTGTAGATGAATGAAGTAGCATGCGTTGCAGTCGCATTGGTGCTGACAGAAGTGGTTTTGAAAAAATCTGCTCCAGTGGTTTGTGGTCATTGTACACAGTGACCTCTTTTCCAAAGATGTAGCAGTGAAATTTCTTGCTGGCATGGGCAATGGACAGCATCTCTTTTTCTATTTGAGCATAACGCTTTTTTCTGCTTCAGTCATTGATCGTGAGCTATATGCTACAGGCCTTCCATCCTGGATAAGAACTGCTCCAAGTCCGTGCTGACTGGCATCACAGTGGATTTCAACTGGTGCTTTGACGTCGTAGTACTTCAAGACTGGATGATGACAGCAGAGAGTTTTCAGTTTTGTGAAGGGCTTGTTCATGACTCTTTTGCCAGTCAAACAGAGCATCTTCTTTCAGAAGATCACGCAGAGGGCGCTTTCTTCACTCAGGTTTGGTATGAACTTGCTAAGGTAAGTGACAAAACCCAGGAAGCGTCGGACATCATCTTTTGTTTGGGGAGCTGGCATCTCTTGAACTGCTTCACTTTTGCTGGGTCAGGCTTTAGTCCTTCAGCCGTGAGAAGATGACTAGCTTATGGCACGCTGGACTGTCTGATGTGCAGCTTTTCAGGGTTCAATTTTAGATTGTAGCTTGTAGCTCTTTCCACCACTTTTTTAGTATCTGGTCATGGTGTTGTTCAGTGTCGCGACCTGCAACCAAAATGTCATCCATCGTTGCATATGCTCCCTTGATGCCTTCTAGCATTTGGTCCATGATCCTTTGAAACACTTTTGGAGCACAGCACAGGAAATGCCAAATGGAAGGGGTAGCCAGTGGTACCTTCCAATTGGGGTGTAAAAGTAGTCAGGAATGATGATGCCTCGTCCAGCTTTATTTGTAAGAACCACTTTTCGCATCCAATTTGAAAATACTTTTGCATCAGGAATGTCTGCTATGATCTCTTCGACTGTACGCATTGGATAGTGCTCATGTTGAATAGCAGCATTGAAGTCTTTGGGATCTATACAAATACGAACTTTGTCATTTCTGAGAAGACTGTCATTGAACTTACCCATTCAGTGGGCTCTTCAACTTTGATAATGTGTCCATCTGCTTCCATTTCGTGGAGCTTCTTGATGATCTTTTCACGCAGAGCTGCAGGCTGGCGACGTGCAGGGTGAACACTCCTTTTGCATCTGGTTTCAGCTTGATGCTGTATTCTCCTGGCAGAGTTCCAGTCGTACGCTCCAGCTCAGGAAACTCATTGAAACTAGAAGTTGCTGACTGTTAGCTGCAGGCCCCACTGTTGACAAACGAGCAATAAGACCAAGATTTTCTGCAGTTGTACCAGAAATCACATTCTCTTGATCTATGTTGAGGATTTCAAACCGTGTTTTGATGACTTTTCCATTGTGGGTGATTGGAAGATCTGCTGTACCAATAGGCTTGATGTTGTGGTTGGAGTAGGTGCGTAAAATCTTATCAGAGGAGCAGATCTCACTACAGTGAGATATCTTCTGGTAGTCTCAGACTGTGAGAGTATTGCACCTTGCTCCCGTGTCTATCTTGATTGAATTAATTAATTAAAAAGTTAATTAAAGTGAGATATCCTCTGGTAGTCTCGGACTGTGAGAGTATTGCACCTTGCTCCCGTGTCTGTCTTCAATTTGATGGGTTTTTTTCATGAATTGACACAATTTGGTTCCATTTGTCACTACTTTTGAAGTCATTAACTCTCTTCAGTTCTTTCGCTTGAATTTTGATCTCCCCTGATCGATGGTTTTCTTCCTGGAATTATGGTATTTAAAATAACATTTTTGTTATATGAAGCAATATATTGCCCAAAAAAAACATGAAATAGACACATTCATCACAAAAATATTATTATTTTAGAAATAATGCACAGAATGTTACGAAAAAAAAAAAGAACATGTTTCATGCAAAATGCAAATATCTCAAAAACTGTCAAGAGTTAAGCTTAGTGCTGTGGACCATCAGGACTTCTGATTCTGATTCTGAGTCTGTTGCTACAGTGTGTACATTCCGACGTCTTCTGCACACTTTCCTCCAGTGGTTGGGTCTTCTGCAATGTGCACATGTAGTTCCCATAGCTGGACAGCTCCCTTTCATGTGTGGATGTTTGGGATCTCCACCACAATGAAAAACAAAATTTGTGTTCTCTTTCCCTGTATGTTGTTGGTTTGGTTGTTTCTTTCTGATTGCATCAACAGCTGGTTTTGTTTCTTCATCAGTAACATAAGGTTCTTGTTTTATCATGTTGACATATTGTTTCTTGCGCCTTACAGTGTTTACATCTACTTCTGACTCGTCACAAATAGTGCGAAGTTGTTTCTGTGATAGCTCGAATTGCTGACCAATTTCTATGGCTTGGGTAAGAGTGAGAGCTTCTCCTTTCTCAAGCAGCCTCCCTTGTAGTTTCTTGTCATGCACTCTGTCGATTATACAGTCTACCATAATGTCATCATTGTCTCTGTAGTTACAGTCCATCATGATCAGTTTTAGATCTTTTACAAAGTTGTCAGAGCACATACCTTGGTCCTGTTTTTTGTTTGTTGTTTTAGTTTGTGTCTTGCCACACGTTTGTTCTTTCTTGGACGAACGTAAGTTTCAGATTTGGTGAGAACTGCTTCAGGATTTTCTTTTTTATTATCAGTCCACTGTAGAGTGCGGTATATTTAACTATCTTGAGCGCCGATCCAAGTTCCGATCCATCCAGCTTTTTGCTTGTCAGTTCGCGTCGCCAATGGACCATCAAACACGAATCCAACGTGATCTTTGAAGCGAATGAATTCCTGGAAGAGATCTGTTGCATCCCAATCGATAGAGGGGTGTTCAAAGTTCACATTCGCCATAATTCACTCCTTCAGCCTTTTATCAGGCGTGTGAGCGAGGTAAAGTTTTCTGACACCATGTAGCATCTGGATCATAAACCAGCAAAAGCGTCATGGGAGTTGTTAGCAGAGCGACGTAGAAAGTTTCAAGCCACAGTTCCACATTAGTATTGCACTACAGTTTCGTATGTCACATTTCCGTTCCACGCATTCTTTTCAAATGCCAGATTCTGAATACGTTATATTTTGACAAGCAGTGCATTTTAGACAATAGATTAGCTGCTGATTTTGTATTAAACAATAAATTACTTAAAGTGTATGGCATTGGTCGAAGTATATTGAATAGTCCTGTTAACCTCTTACTATGATTTGGTTTTAAATTTTGTGATTATTTAATATCATAATGTAATGTAGTATATTTTGTATAGGTAGGCGTGTTTGTGTGTGTGTGTATATGCAAGCACGTGCCTTATCTTTTTATTTCATTTCATTTTTTGTTTTATTTTATTACTTTTTTTTTTTTTTTTTTTTTGTGTGTGTGTGTGTAATATCACCAATTATGGTGAAAGCACATTAAATAAAAGATTCATTCTTTGAATCTCTCTCTTTCAGTATGTGTGCGTGTGTGTGCTTCATGACCATGGATACTGACTGCAAATCTTGTGTTTATGGGTGTGTGTGATGGAGTTATTCTCAAAATGCTACGAGCTCCATAAATTTGATTTATTTGCCTCCTTTGTGCTGTATTTACTTGATGTGTTCAAATATACACCCACAAAATTGTAGTTAAAAAAATGCTAACACAGTCTGTTAATGGTGTTATAGCTGTTTTAGGTTAGAATACATTGCATGTGTAAAAAAATTCATACAAGAAATTTGTAAAGGTTTATATAATGGCCTCTCTCATTGTGATGATGTGATTAGAAAAGAAAAAACAAAGACTCGTATACTGCCACAGTCCCGTAAACCTATGAAAAGCGTTTGATGACATTAACTCTTCAGTTCTTTCCCTTGAATTTCAATCACTGGTGATCAACGGTTTTCTTCCCGGAATTATGATATTTAAAACAACATTTTTATTATCTGAAGCAATATATCGGCTAGAAAACCCAAAAAATAGGCACATTCATCACAAAAAATTAATATTTTAGAAATGATGGGGGCAGAATCTTACGAACAAAGAAACGTCCGACATGCATGCAAAATGCAAAATCTCTTATAAACTGTTGAGAGTAAAGTTATGAGTAGGCATATGTACAGTCTGATTTGTAATATACCAAGTGATTATTAAATGTTTAGCTGGGCAACATGAATAAATGAGTGAAACAGTTTGATGCGTTTGTATGTGCAGGAACAGGACTGGTGCTGTTTTCACTGGCGGTAGCAGGAGTGTCAGCAATGTACTCACCTAGTGATGATGTAGTGGATCTGACACCAACCAACTTTCATTCTAAAGTCATCAATGGCGATGAGCTGTGGATCGTGGAATTCTATGCTCCTTGGTAAGATACAATACAACTTGTCAAAAACAACCACCAGCAACGCTTTCACTCAGTGCCAATGGCATGTGCTTCAGCTGTGAAGTTGGCATACTGGTCACTCACTGGGATAAATTAAAACTTAAAGCATTATCAAAATGGGGAATTTTTTGTGCACATGCAAGTTTCAGTCCAAGAGAATCTACACAGGGCATAACTTGACCATTGAACTGTACATAGTTCTTGCCCATAGGCCCCAAACTGTAGTTTTCTCTCTGATATTTTTGTTTGGAGACAAGTCTGAGGTCGCTCGTGCCCTCAGATAAGATGTCGGAAGGAAAGTGATTCTGTTTTTGAGAGGTATCAAACTTGTGATAGGTGAAGGATGCTAAATGACATTGAACTAAATTCAATAATGTGTTTAAAAAAAAAAAAAAAAAAATCATGAAATTCTTTTTGGTGTTTTTGGTAATGGATGATACAAACATTCTAAGGCACACATTCCTTTCTGACTGTTTTCCCATATCAGGATTTAGTGACATAGTTGACAGAAAATACAGAAATTTTCAAATACAGAAATACAGGAAAATGTTATTTGGACTTCAGATATTGCAGAGTAAAGTGCTTGATAATTGATTATGTGTAACACGTAAGCTTGTAATTTTGTGCAGATCTCTGTTGAATTTTTGAAATATGGCAAAACTTTTCTGTCATGAGGAGCGAGACAAGGTGAAGAAATCCATTTTTATCACAGCTCCATTGAGTTAAAAGGAAAAAAAAATCTTGAAAGATGGGAGTATTTGGTTGGTGAAACTAGCACGAGGGGCCCGCACCTAAATGGCAGCAGCATTCATTTGTTGAGCTCATGGTTGTGAATTTTAGGGGGTTGAAAACTCCTTCTATCCATCCAGCAGTCGGTAGGTACCTGATTGATTCCATTTAGGGACAGTTAAAGGGATTGAAAAAAGAGGATAGGGCTTTGTCTTTGTCGTTCTCCGTACCTTTGGTCTTTAAGCTATTGGTTTGTAACCGTTAAATCTAGTGAAGATAAAGAGATAGATGGTCCAAAAAAACAAGTCCTAAAGCCAGATGTTTCTACTGAGACAGTTCAGTGCACTGCTATGTTAGTACGTACATATCCATGTGAAAGAGAAACGGGTTTGACTGTGTACTAAGCGAGAAAAATTGTGAATACAATTTATGAGGATGAATGTCTTGCCAAATGTAGATAAACAATTGTGTGGATGAATGACCTGTGAGTTATTTTAACGTGGTGACAGCCCTGATATAGCCCTTTGCAGTCGGCTGGGCTATAAGCAACATTATCTTATCTTATCTTATCTAAATGTAGATAATGTAGGATATCTATATAAATTGTTTATACCTGTGCATCTTTGTAAAGTGCCTATAGGATCTTAACATTCAGTTCATTATGTTCATCATGATAAGTGTTATAAATATAGAAGTAGTTTCAGATGTTTTGTGACCATGACAAATAAACAAATGAGTGATTTAACAGAACTTACCTTTCAAACAAAATTTCTGTTGTTTCTGTCTCTATGTCCGACTATGTGACATTGTGTCTACTATATTGTTTGCCTTTCTATTTAAAGAAAAGAAAATGTATAATTTTATCGACCAGGTGTGGCCACTGTCAAAGCTTGGCTCCAGAGTGGAAAAAAGCAGCATCAGCTTTGAAGGTATGGCATCTGTTGGTTTGATTATATTGTCCAGTCTGCTAAAGACTGGGGTTTAAGTAAGATGATAAGTAAACTAGTAAATACATAGATACATGGGTAAAGTGCTACATCAAAGGCTAATACATTCAGTTGTATTAGCATGCTTTAGAAATTGTATGGAGAGACTGTGTAACAATCATTTGCTATGATATTTTGGTGCAATTTCATTTTTGCAGATCATATATCAATTCTTTGCAAGAGAGAAATGGATGTATGTACAGCTTGTTAATGATATGTAGTATTTAATCGTAATATAACATGCTTTTTATTTTCTGCCTCTGAAGCATCATGTTGTGAAAATTGACAGGAATTTGTCAGCGGATGTGCGTGCGCGGGGGGACAGAAACTGTGGTCAGTTGTGACTTGGTCTCACAGTGGACATTTTGCGTTGGGAACATTGGACTGGGTTTCTTTGCTCTACAAAGATGAGGTGGTGGCAACGCAGAGACTCGCTGTTGACAGTGGTGGCCAATCACACTCTGGATCTCTCTCCGACAATGGAGTGTTGGACTGGTTATCTGTATCTACAAGATGTGAGAGGACAAGACAAAGATAAAACATTGCCGTTCAGGATTGGTTTCAACAGTGTGGACACCTGGTATTTTTTCTTCTCAGACACAAGCATCTGAACAAAAGCTTTACCCAAAAAGTGATGAGTGGTGTTTCCAATGCTCCGAATGTGGTGATGAGTGGTTTTCTTCTCTGAATGTGGTTACTGCGTAACAACGATGATCATTTTTACATGGATGGTTACTTGTAGGTTACATCGGGTTGTTGTTTATAAAAAAAATCTGTTGGCAAAGGATGGGATGGTTAATTTGAATGAAGAAACTCCATTTGTGAACGTCTAATGTGGTCATTTACACAAACACTGAAAGGGTAAGTATGTGAAGTGTGATCATTATACTGAGAGAATAAATTGGACCTTTACCTTTGAGGAGGTCTTGTGGCTGTTAGTATGAAGTGATAACATGAAAGTTTATAAAAAGTCTTGTCCTGAAATAGGTGATTGACCTAAACGTGCCTTCTGATTTGGGGTATGGAGGTGTCATTATGGTAAACATTTGAACTACCGTTGTTTTTAGATATATTCATGCTGCTTATGTGACAAGCAGTATTTTGAGAGAGTAATCAGAACCGTAAATTCTAGACAAAAAAAAAAAAAAAGAGATGGTGACGCAGTGAAAGAAATTTTTCGCAAAAGGGAAATGCTTTTGAAAACTTGTAATTTTTCAAGAAAACTATGAAAGGTTAACAGGTGAATGATGATAATGAAATTTAAAATAGATGATTGTTCCAACATCGGGTGAAGTCAGAGGCGTAGCACCTCCTGTCGAAAATCACACATACAGAAATGTCAAAAACTACCTTTTATTTTATTGTATTTTTATAATTCATGAAGCAGGAATATGTACAGCATTTACACTCAGGAGCTACTCAGTTACAAGATATGTTGTCCCTCCCCTCCCATCCCTTTTTTTTTTTTCCCCAAGAGGTATGAATGCTTTTTACAGTTGGAAGCAGGAGGTATGACACCTTCCTAAAATTTTAAGATATACAACACTGGCTGATGATAATCAACCACAATGATTCAACATCAAAATATTGAATTATGTAAATTCTTGTGTGCATTTATGTTGTGTACAGTATGTGTGTATTTTGTGTTTACTATGTATATGTAAAGTTGTATGTATAATTATAAGCACCTGAATGTGGTGTGTGCATGAAAAGCTTCAACCATGAGAGTGTGTTTGTCCTACAAGGTATGCAAGTACATAACGATATTTATCATTGAAAAAAATGAAAAGAAAAAGAACAAACATCCATGATTGGTCATGGAATGTTTTGAATTTCGTCATGTACTGATCTGTTCCACCCTGAATGAAGTGAAGCATGGAGAGGCTGGTGTTTCAGGGAATTGTGAAGGTGGGTGCTGTCAATGCAGATGAGCACAACGCCCTGGGTGGGCAGTATGGAGTGCGGGGCTTCCCCACCATCAAGTTCTTTGGACTGGACAAGTTCAAACCACAGGATTACCAGGGTATGTAGCCCAACATTACCGGTAAACTCACAAACAGGCAGTTCTATGCTTTAAGGGGGGGGGGGGGGGGGGTTTTACAAGGATTGTTGGAAGTAGGAGTTGCCTCCTCCTTTAGGCAGTGAACGAGGGAGAAGAGTAGGGGCAGAAGTAATAAAAAAAAAAAATCATTTTGTTATTGTGTGCCAAGGTTTCTGACCTCTAGTATTTGTGCATGAATTTGTAAGTCCCAAAGTTGTGTGAGAAGCTCAAGATCAGCTTATTCAAGGGCATGGAAGGAGGAGGAGATTGGGTGCAAAACAAGACAAAGAGCCTAAATAATCTGTCTGTGCCATGAACTACTCATAGTGGAAAATAAGTTTTGTGTTTATTTCAGGTTTTTAGTGGGGGTGTGTGTGTGTGTGTGTGTGTGTGTGTGTGTGTGTGTGTGTGTGTGTTTTTTCTTTAGTGATCAGCTCTCAATTTTAGCTGGTAGTCAAACTTGCCCTTCATCCTACCTTTTGCACCATTTGACCCCAGTACTTAGACTCCAGAAAGGTGGCAGCTGTGTTTGGGGATCATGGAATGAGCAGGGCAAGAAGAAAGGGAAGCAATGGGATAAAGGGATATGATACGAACTTTGCTTCTTTCAGGTGTCGGCATACCCACAGCAGGCAGTGACGATTAGCTTTAAGGGTACCAAACACATGATTGGTGTATGCTTGCCTTTCATTGTTGGAAAATGATATCAAACAGTATAAACACTGGATGGGTGTGTTCATGTCTTACCAGGCTAAGGAATGAAACCATGTGCTATGACCCCTTGTCTGAGTTGTCTCACATGTTTTTTTTTACCCTTTTTTTTTCTTCCTGTGGTAGTTGTCATATTTGAAATTTGCATTGGAAGTGATCGTAATTGCCTGAGTTTGCTTGTATTGTAATAGCGATTGCTGACATTGCAGGTGAAGTGGTGATGATTGTAGGATGTAGCTGGTATGGGGGTATTTCTGACATTGTTCATGAATTGGTGGTGATATTGGTGATATAATGATGATGACTGTCTGACGTTGCTGGTGTACTGATGATGATTGCTGGTGTAATGATGGGGATTCCCTGACATGCTTGCTATAGTGGTGGTAATGTTTATTGTAACCGGTGAAGTGCTGGTGATTGTCTTGCATTGTTGGTGTAATGATGGTGATTTCTGACATTGCTGTTGTAATCACGTGATTGTCTGACATTGCTGTTGTAATGACGGTGATTGCCGGACATTGCTGGTGTAATGACGGTGATTGACATTGCTGGTGTAATGATGGTGATTGACATTGCTGTTGTAATGACGGTCATTGTCTGACATTGCAGGTGTAGTGACGGTGATTGTTTGACATTGCTGTTGTAATGATGCTGATTGTCCGACATTGCTGGTGTAATGATGGTGATTGCCTGACATTGCTGTGTGTAATGCATGCTGATTATCCGACATTGCTGGTGAAATGATGGTGTTTGTCTGACATTGCTGTTGTAATGATGGTGATTGTCCGACATTGCTGGTGTCAATGATGGTGTTTGTCTGAATTGCTTGTGTAATGACAGTTTATCTGACATTGCTGGTGTCATGACCATGATTGTCTGAAACTGCTGTTGTAATGATGGCGATTGTCTGACATTGCTGGTGTATAGTGACACTGATTGTCTGATATTGCTCATGTAATGATGGTGATTGACGTGGCTGGTGTAATGATGGGATTGTCTGACAGTGCTGTTGATGGTGATTGTGTGACATTGCTGTTGTAATGACAGTGATTGTCTGGCATTGCTGTTGTAATGATGGGGATAGTTTGTCGTTGCTGTTTCAGTGGTGATGATTGACACTGCTGGTGAAATAGTGGTCATTGCCTGACATTGTTTGTATAGTGATTGCAATTGTCTAATGTTGCTGGGGAAGTGATTACCTGACATCGCTGGTAGATATTGATGGTGATTAACTAACATTGCTGATGTAGTGATGATGATGGTTGATGATGATGGCAGTAGCTGAATGTTTCTATTGTTAAGCTGGTGATGGCCTGATGATGATGTGGCATCTGTTGTGATGGCCTATTGGTCTAGTGATGTGCATTGCTGGTGTAATGATGACTATTGCATGTGCATGTGTGTGTGTGTGTGTGTGTGCAGGCCAACGCACAGCTCAAGGCATTGTGGACTTTAGCATTAACCAGGCCAAGAGTGTGGCCAGTGCACGCCTATCGGGCAAGAAAAGCGGGGATAGCAAGAGCAAGAGTGGTGGCAGTGGCAAGGCAAGTCTGTCTTGAGTGTAGGCAGATGGGCTGTTGGCTGTGAAGGCAGACCTGTCGCATTTTGCTTCCTCTGTACATTTTGGCCCTTCCCTTTTCTCCCTCCTTATACTTTGCGCATGTTTTGACATTTTGTAACCACTTTAGACATACATGTGAGCGCGTGTACACACACATACACACACACACTCTCTCTCTCTCTCTCTCTCTCTCTCTCTCTCTCTCTCTCTCTCTCTCTCTCTGACGCTTTTTGATACTTCCTAATACAGAGTAACTTCTGTTAAGAAAAAGTCCCAAAATGAAACAATTCCGTCTTCATATCGACTATGAATTCTGTGATGGATCCTTTAATACTCTGATATTTTCCATTTCATTTTGAGTGTCCCCATTTTATTCAGCTTGTCACCAGCTTACCAATATTGTATAAAGACATTTTTGTTTTACTGATTGAAAAAAAAAAAAAAAAGAGAAAATCTGCCTCTGTTAACCCAACGCTTTTCTTACTTGACGCCCGCCTTACCCCCCCCCCCCACTAAGAGACCCTCCATTAAGTGGATGAAACCCGACTGTGTGGTCCCAGTCTTCCTAACTGAGCCCGTAGCAAACTCAACTCTGGGTAGGACCTGTCAGGGAAGAAAAATCCCACATGACTCTGGGAATCGATCCCACGACCTGCCAGTTGGGAGTTCGCGATGCTAACCACTTCACCACGGCGGCTGGTGAGATTTCTTTGTGTTTGTCAGTGCAAACCCATCTACACGAGGTTCTTGACGATTATCTTTGATGATGTTGATGGAATTGTGATGCTCACAGGCAGGAGACCCTGCTGATGTGGTTGAGCTGACGGACAGCAACTTTGAGAAGGAGGTACTGGAGCATGATGGTGTTGGTGATGGTGGAGTTCTACGCCCCTTGGTGCGGCCATTGCAAGAACCTGGCCCCCCAATGGGCCAAGGCTGCCTCAGAGCTAAAGGGCAAAGTCAAATTGTGTGCTTTGGATGCCACCGTTCATACTGTCATGGCCAACAGATACGGGGTGAGTTGGGATTTATTTTGTGTTGCCCAGAAGGTCAAGTCATAGATTATATCTGTACTTATACCATGATTTTTAGCCTGTAAAGCGCACAGTTGTATAAGCCACTCCCACCATTTTTTTTTTTTTTTATTAGAAGTTAAGAAAAATCAGTGGCTTTAGTGGCAACCGAGGTTGATCAACATCATGAAAAGAGCAGTAAAAACTGATAAATCAAGAGAGTAGTATAATGTCATGGAAACTAAACCAGTGTATTTTGAATAATGTTGTAAACTCACGAACAAGAAAGCAATGGCAGTACATACAGTGCAGAGAAAAAATCTACTACTCAAAATCTTGTTTATTGTTATTGTGAATTTAAACATGATACAGTCCTTAAAGCTATTGCATAGTGACGAAAAACTCTTTCTGTTGGTCAGCAAGTTGAAACAAACTTTAGAAAAACTTAAGTGATAAAAAGAATGAGTGAGCGTTTGACAGCGTGTGTCACTGACAGGTCGTCATTTGAGGGAATGATACCCTGACTGAATCTGATTTGACTGGCTAAGAAAAGACTGTGTACACTGAATGAGTGAGAGACTCTTGACTGGTAGGGCAGAGGGAGGTTAGAAAATGAGAGAGCGGAGTTTCACAGCTTGGCAAAGGAGAGGGAGGAGTCACAGAGGGGAGAGTTACTCGGCCTGAATCTGATTAATGATTTGCCACGAAAAGGTGGTGTGCACAGAATGACTGACAGACTTGTGACTGGTTGGGGAGAGGCAGGAGGAGGGGAAGGAGAGGATTTGGAGGGTAGAGGGGGTGGTGGTCGGGTGGGAAGAAGGTGGAATGAAACAGACTGGCAGCCAAGAAAATGTCCAAACATGGGAGTCAGCCTGTAGCTTGATGGGAAAATGAGGAGTGTATTAAGTCTGTGGCAGCCCCCTGCATTTTGGTAAAGGCCTACACAGAATAGCTTCAGTGGAATTTGTATCAAGTTCATGGCATCTTGCACAGATGTTGCAGAAGATGGAGAGAATGCTATCAAATATTGGGTAAAGTGGGATGTCTGTGGCTATGAGATGAGGTTGAAAGGTGAACGCGTATAGGGTGATTTGGAGAGACCTGTGCAGGTTGAATTGGAATGCAAATGGATATGGGATGAGTTGGTCTGTCAGTAGACATGGGTGAGTTGAACTGTGAATAGATATGGGGGCAGTCGGACACAACAAACATATGGGGGAACTAGAAAGTGCACAGATACTTGCAGGGTGAGGTGAAACGTGAAACAGATGATGGGAAAGTTGAAGGTGAACAGACGGGGGTTGAGTTGGAATAGGAACAGATAATGGGCGAGTCAAAATGTGAACAGATCGTGCTAGCTAAAAGGTGAAGAGATTTAGGAAGTGGGGATGTTGTTGTTGTTGTCGTACCCTGGCTAAAAGACTCTAGGGATCATCGGAAAAGCTGAAGCACTTGAACACTATGGTGGTACAAATGCATCAGTTAGGAATGAGAACATTACGTGTGTGACCGTGGGCAGCCACACTCTGACTTGTGGGGAGGGAAGTGGGGATGAGGTTGGGGATTTACAGCATGAACAGATATGGACTGATTTGGAAGGTGAAGAGACATGGTGTAAGCCTGAATGTGAACTGATGCAGGGTGAGTCTGAATGTGTGAAGGGCAGGGATGGGGCATGCAGTTAAAACACATACAGATGCAGGGTTATTTAGTTAAGCAGCAAATACAGGGTGAGTGAAGAATTTGGACCTTTGATGTTTTATAGAATGTAGCTTACATCTTTGGGAATATGACATGTGCACATGAGATGTGGATAGAGCAGAAAATTTCTCTGCTGAAGGGTTATGATGAATGAAAATAAATCTCAAACTTAATGACCCTTTATGCCTGTAGTTTTATCTTGTTGTATTTTTGAGTGAATGTACTGACTTATGTTGAATTATTTCTTCATTGGTTGGTTGGTTGATATGAGCAGGTTGATATGATGTGAGTCAGTATTAAGTTGTAAAGCTCTCACAAGATCGGTGGATAGTAACCACAGAGAATAATGAGAATTAAATTGTCAAGTGAATCTCCAGGTAAACCAGTCTGAATTGATTTGGAACTTACAGTACAAATGATTGAATTTACAATCTCGGTGAAATCATAGCAAACTAGCGGAGCAAAGTTCTTGACAGCTTACTTGCTAACTTATGCCTAGTACCCTTCTAGAAGCCTTGACCACTGACAGAAGAGTTCTCAGACATCTCTGTCATGGGCTTTTCTCTCCAGGTGATCATAAATCATCTTGTTGAAGACCCATCCTTTTTCAGGGCGGATGCATCTCTTTTCCAAGTTTGTGTGTCTATAGCTAAGAGTTTTTGATAGGATATGGCAGCTCTGCCCATTCCTTCTTTCTTATCTGGCCTTGGGAATGACAGTGGCAGAATTTCTGGGCAAGGGGAAAAAAAAACGTGATAACTTTGTTTTCAGGTTCGAGGATACCCAACCATTAAGGCGTTCCCAGCAGGCAAAAAAGACGGAGAGGCTGAGGACTATGATGGAGGTCGCACGGCATCCGACATTGTACAGTGGGCAATGGAAAAGGCCGCAGCCAATATCCCTTCCCCAGATGTCTATGAGGTGAGTCGTTAGGTCTCAGATGTAGGCCATTCTTAAGTAAACAAATAAAGTTCTCAGGAACAGATTGTCTATTTATGATGATCCCTACATAGGTTTCAAAATTGACCTCTTTTATACAGCTTGAACAGCTTGTGTGTACAGATTGTTGTGTTGCAATGATTTACATATTGTTGTCTTAATTAGACAATCTTTTCTGAAGAGAAAGATTGCATTCTCATATCCAGCATAATACTGCTCGCTGCTGCTTGACTGAGAAAGATTGTTGAGCCTTCTGAGCTTTGAAGTGTTTTGAATAGACTGTGAAATTGATTTTGGCCCTAGCTTTATACTTAATTTTGCTGCCAAAGTACCGTGAATATTACAGTTGTACTGATTGAAACATTTGGTTATGCATTGAAAGTGAAAATGTAGGTCAAATTCTGTGGTGCCTGCACAAGACCGACAATCTACATATTTATTATCATCGCAGGAGAACTTGTATTAAGTTAATTTTTGTTCACATGAACCAGAATAGTTTCCAGAACATGTTGAGAGATGATTTTTTTCCTCTGAGAGACCAGGAGTTGTCAGGTCATGTGTAACCCAGTGGTCCTGGGTCACAAACTATAAGAGTAAAAAAAAGCAAAGAGAAGGAGGGTCATGACGGGCAGGATCACAAAACTAAATGAGCTTGATTTGTGAACCATAAGTTTATTAGCTATAGAATGGCCTTTAGATACCCTGCTTCCTGCTCAGTTTGAGTGTATCTATGGGGGAAAACAAACATTGAGTCCACTGCCTCCATGTCACCAAAATGTGGAATGGGAGACAGCCACTGTGGTGTAATTGCTGTTAGAATGAGCTTGGAGGTCATGGGTTTGAATCTCACAGACATTTGATTGTTGGTTTGGGGGGGACCACTGCTGTCTCCTACTTAGAAAGCTCCTCCTACACAGAATGTCAGAGTTAAGCGTGCTGTGGCTCAGAGGGGAAGACTGGAAGCACAGAGTCAGGATTCATCCACTTGAAAAGGATGCTTTTCAAAGAGTGTTATTCAAGGCTTCGGGACCAGCACTAGAGCTGTTTTACCTGTTACGCTTACAGATTCCTGTGTATATGGAAAGGAAGTGTAACATACAGCCCTATTAGGTAATCTGAGACCAAGGGAACTTCATACCATCATCCTCGTCCTCTGTGATCAGCTTAAAAAGAAATGTCAACCTCTATTATTCTCTGTACCAAGCTGTTAAGTGACCTCAGGTCAGATATCATCTCTAAGTCATTGGTATCAGTCAAACCGTGGGGACTGTCAAAGCCATGGGACTGGAATATTTGTGCCCTGGGAAGGGGGAAGCTCGCTCATATTTGCTCTGTGACGGAGCATTTTCATTTTCAGTTGAGGGCTAATTAGGTGGTGTCCAGTGTATGATCAATCAGATTAGACGTACTGAACACAAAACAACATGACTTGTCATCAATGTAGTGTCTCCTCTGGTGGGTTAGCACATGGCAGCTTCATAGTGATTGCTCCCTGGGGACTGTGATGCTGGGATTGTGACAGGACTAACCTGAGTGGGGGGGGGGGGGGGGGATGGCTGAAATGAGTGGTGTGGAAGCAATGCCACCACAAAGGGGCAGAGAAGATAAGAGCAGAAGAAACAAAAAAACAAACACAAAAAATAAAAAAAAACAGCAAAGAAAGAAACAGTGCAGTCTCTCATAAATGAGCTTGCAAAAATCCTTTAAAATAGGATCTTAGGAGGTATGGAGTCCTTGTTGGAAAGTGAATGTTGAGACAGAAAACTGCTTCATGATAACAAGTCTGTAAAGGAGGGAATCTTGGTTCAAAGGCTAATCTAGTGGACAATGGAGATTGCTCTAGAAAAAAAAATGTAAGTCTGTAAAGGGATGGTGTCTTTATTTAGAGGGTAGTACTGGGATGTTTAAGAGAGCATATCATTGAATAAATAAATAAATAAATAAATAAGGATGTTGGGTTGTCCAGTGCTAAGCCAGTTTGCAGTTTCCCTTGCATTTTTTCTTTGGTTTATATTTGTGAGGAATGTTCCATTTTCTGCAGAACAAGATAAGCATAATGAGGTGATGAATTGTCATGGAAAGTTTTGGAGCTTTCATGCGCTATCAATTGATTTGTATTATTACTCAAGTGCAAGTCATCTTCTGATGGGAAGTTTTTTTTTTAAGTTCAAAATACAAAGCAGAATTTATAATGCACAGGCACATCCAAAAATTGTATCAAGGTTTTGGAAAATATTTTTAATTTTGGTGAGTTATGCCCCAACAGGATACATATGTCTGGTCATATCCTACATTTCAATTTGATTTATGATTTAAAGGCAAAGCGTTCTCCTACAAAGACTGTTGCAGTTACCAGCTGTCATTACAGAGTGGTTAGTATTGCAGATTACAGGCTTAGAGGTCATGGTTTGATTCCTGTCAGAGCCATTTTGTGTGTGTGTGTGTGTGTGTGTGTGTGTGTGTGTGTGTGTGTGTGTGTGTTTTAACCTCAGTAGACTCCTACCTAGTGTTGAGTTTGCTTGGTTTCAAATGGGAAGACTAGAACCTTTTAGCAAGTTTTTAAATCTATGCAGTGGATGCGTCTATGAAAGTGTTGCACTATTTCCTGATCAACACTGCAAGTGTCTGTATCTCTCGGGTCTGTTCGATGTTGGGATATATTATGAAAGGCAGTGTAGAGTACAGCCCCAGTCATGTAGTCTGACCAAAATGGTACCCCATAGCATCATCTTCAGATCCTCATAATACAAAATAAAAAAAATTGGAAAGAAAAAAAATTAAAAGTCTCACATTCTGTGGTCCTTCATACCCAGCTGACATAGTGACCTCGATTCTGATTTCCAGAGTCTAAGTCCTTGGTAAGCTGGTGTCAAGACCGCCAGTATGAGTTAGTTCATGGGCATTGTTGTTGGACAGGTGTGGTTGTGCCCTCTTCTGCAAGGGGATGCTCACTCTTGCTGGCTCCACTTTTAAGCAGTGTGTCATTAGTAACGGTCATTAGTGGTGTCCTGTATATGTAGGATGAGAACAGGCACCACTGAACACCATTGAAGTCACTTGGCAACACAGTGCAGTGTCTCCTGTGGTGGGTTGCCTTCTGATGACTTGATTTTGACTGCTCCCTGTGCATTTCTGGTGCCAAGGATGGTGTGTGCCAAACTAGTGTGTGGCTGTGAACTGGACGGTCTTTTTCAGAGCCCTGAGAGTAAAGAGGCATGGAAAAGGAGAGAGTAAAAAAAACAGATTTGTTGTAATTCTCAGTAGCTGTCAGCTCCAGTGCTTTTGAGGGCGAGAGGTTGAAAGTCAAGGAAAATTCCCTTTGTTAGAGCAGCTTTGTTAAATAGGCAGTCATAATTGTGCTGCCCAGTGACTGCAGTGTTTGTTAGAATGATGATTGTGTCCTTGTTGCAGGTCACCAGTGGTGAGGTGTTGATGGACAACTGTGAGGGCCATCAGCTATGCATCATCTCTGTGCTGCCACAAATCTATGACTGCCAGTCTGAGTGCCGCAACAACTACATCAGCATCCTCAAAACACTGGGAGAGAAGTTCAAGAAAAACCAGTGGGGGTAGGGTACTTTGTGCCTCTGTTGCATTCAGTGCTTTGTGTGCATGGAGTTAGACATAATGTAAAGAAAAAGATAAGGAGTATCAGAACATTTACTGTGACATGTTGGCTGAAGTCCCTACATGACTGTCTGTGTCTGTTGGACTATAGTCCAAATAAATGATAGTTGAGAATATAAGAATCCCTGATCAAGGTTTTACTTTAAGTCATGCATATGCATCTGTACACACTGTCCAAAGTGCAACTTGTTCATCTGCAGTGTCTGATTGCTTTATCTCTTTATTAATATATATGTTATGTTCATCTGCAGTGTCTGATTGCTTTATCTCTTTATTAAATATATATGTTAGTTGCATTTAAATTATTTAGGAACCGTTTGACAAAATAAACTCAACCCTATGGCCTGGGCTGCCAGTGCAAACAGTAATTCCAAATCACAGTAATTTGAAAATTTCAAAATGATGGCAATGCACATTCCATTCTGAAGGAAGGTGTACAGTGGATATAAGCTTGAAAATGGGTCCTAACTGGAAAAATTTGATTTGTCAAAGGGTTTGGAGTTGTCTCATCCGTTCCAGATCATTTCGTATGTTGGCTGGTACTAGTGGTAGGGTGGCCATCTTAGTACCAGTTATCTTGTAAGTCGTCTGAAATGAGTTGATATCTTTACTTTTACTTTTTTTTTTTTTTTTTCCTTTTTTAATTGAATTTGAGAGTTTGGTGCACGGAATGGCTGGCTTCCTCAGCTGGACCTTACGTGTCATAATCTTCCAGCAACCCCTCAGCGGGGACCCTCGGGACATCGCCTTTCACAGAAACGGCTCGGTCTCGCTTAAGTTCCTGCCTGAGTTCTTAGCTAAGAACCAGGAACCGGGCATGGCCTCTCCCTCCCTTGTTATCTGCTCCCTAGCGGATATCTTAGGCAGCAAGCGTGGCGGGGGACATGGACCTGTGCCCCTCTAGGTGCCTCAGATACTACTGGGAGCGTTCACGCCCCAGGCGTTCCTCGCAGAGACGCCTCCTTATTTCCATCAACCCCAACAACAAGAAAGACATCTCGGCGGGCACTATCTCTAGATGGCTATCCAATACTATAAGATCTGCCTATTCACAGGCGTACAAAGACCTCCCAGCCTTTTTCCCTCGAGCCCATGAGGTCAGAGCGCTGGCCACGTCCACAGCGTTCCAGCACTCTGTCCCCTTGCACCATCTCCTGGAGGCAGCCTACTGGCGTTCGGAGAACCCTTTCATAAACTTTTATTTAAGGGACATCTGCATGACCAGGGCTGACGGTTTTAAAGGGGATTTCCTTTGTGGCGGCCAATGCAGCCATATCGGTTTACCCCAAGAACCATTAGGGCGCTTGGCCCTCCTCCTATTCCTTTAAATTCTGCTATGGTCTGACATGGTATAGTATACGACGCCAAAATGGGGAGAGTTTGTATTATACTCCCTGTTTGGCTAAGTATACTTACCATGTCAGACTCTAATGCCCGCCCCTACCTTCCCCTCTAGCGCCAAGGTTCCTTGGGGGTGCCTTGCGCGCAGGCCTCGTTGAATGACGTACAGTAAACGAACATCGGCATCTTCCGTAGGCGGAAGTAGGGTGGGCGTCACGTGACTATCTTATGACTGCATTCGCCACAAAAACTTCGGCCTGACACAGAGCTGACTGACAGCCGTTTAATGCTATGGTCTGACATGGTAAGTATACTTAGCCAAACAGGGAGTATAATACAAACTCCCCATTTCAAACAAATACCTTATCTCCACTTAGTGTGGAATATCATCAAATAATAGGTTTCTCCAAAGAATTAAATCAGGAGAGTGGGGAACTTACTCTGCTCAAGTCCACCAAGCCTGTTCAACTGATCTCCCTCAGTCAACTCTTTTTCCTTGGTGAAGGCACATGCCTCACTCAACTCATAGTCTTGAGTTGTGATTCTGTTTGTGCTATGGATTCTCTCAGGTATTCAAATTTGGCTATTTGTGGCAGTCATGTTTGTAACTGACCATTGTTACCTCTGATCTTCACTCCAAATATCGTGCATCCGTCCATGATCTCAAACTGGATTTTCAGTCGAAATAAACTCAGAGATTAGATTTTTACTGCACTTTGCCTTTTTTTATTTTCTTAAATTTCTGTTTCTGTTGTTTAATTCAAATGTATATACCCTTTAGATGTTTTAGGCTGGGGAATTTACTAAATTCTAAAAGCTTGCTTGCAGTGAATGACAATGAACAGTTCATTTCCCCACTAAGCTGATCATGGTTCAGTGTTTTGTCCTCTTGTCAAAGTGACCTGTGGTTTCAGATGGCTGTGGGCTGAGGCTGGAGCTCAGCCAGCACTGGAGCAGTCTTTGGAAGTGGGAGGCTTTGGTTACCCGGTGAGTGCCTAGGTGGGGAAAGGTGGAGAGGGGAGGGAACAGAGGGAGGTAGCAGTATTGAAATGCTGGGCACATTTGTTACTTGTGTTTGTGTTAGCTCCTTTTTGTCATTTGGAGTTGGATTTTGTCATCGTTCTGTTTGTTTTGTGGTTTTGAGATATGAAGGATGAAGTGTATGTAGTGTGTGTGTTTGAGACTGCATGTGTGTGTGTGTGTGTGTGTGTGTGTGTGTGTGTGTGTGCGCGCAGGTGTGGGTGTAGATGTGTGTATAGATATATTGGAACTTGTGTATGTGTATTGTGTTGGTTGTCATTTGAATTTAAAGTATGTCATGAGAAGATCCACCTTCTAATGACATTCTGCTGTTTGCCATTTTGGATAAATTGTGTTGGTCTAAATCATGTATAATTTTTTCTTCTAACCATCCTTCAGTCTGAAAATTGTGCTTGATTTGGGTCGAAGGTATACCAAGTGGTTCTGTAGACAGCTGAAATGGCTAGTCATGTCTTTACAGCAAACAAAATGTCATGTATGTTTGACATATGGTGACAGGCTCTGGCTGCTGTGAACACCAGAAAAATGAAATTTTCATTGCTGAGAGCCAGTTCAGTGAAAAGGGCATCAACGAATTTTTGAGGCAAGTGATATGTCACTGTACTGTTCCCTCATGGGTGCTGTGTGTGTGTGTGTGTGTGTGTGTGTGTGTGTGTGCGCGCGCGCGCGCGCCTTTGAACGATACTTTGATGTGTTAGTGTCATTAAGATGTGACTTGATATTCATTGATAAGAAACTGAGGAGTCATTCATGTGATAGAGATGTGAACAATGCGTCGTACTGTGATGTCAGTGTGAAAGAGAAAGAGGGAAAGATGGAGTGTGATTGGGGAGGGGGAGAAACTAGAGAGTGACAGGGGGGAATGGGGGGGGTGGGGGGAGGTGGGGAGAGAAAGTAGATTTGCTGATGGTTATGATTAAATGTAATGATGTACAGGTACCCCATTTTTTATGGTTCTTTTAGATAGTCTCCTTTTTTCATTGCGAAGACGTGTTGACAGTTTTATTATCATTCTGTTGCATGTAAGTACAACCAAAGGTTAATCTAACAAAACTTGATTTCAGTCAGTTGACATGACATTATGTCATTGATGTGTCATTGATGTAATGTTAATGTGTCTTTGGTACGACATTGATGTGTGTTGCTGGTGATGTTCAGGGACTTGTCCTATGGCAAGGGATCCACGTCACCACTCAGGAATGCTGAACTGCCAAAAATTGAAGCACGCGAACCTTGGGATGGCAAAGATGCTGAGGTAAGAGATCAGAGTATGGCCAGTGGTATTACAACAATGGAAATAGATTCTGAGTGCATGGCAGGCAATAAGTTAGTTTTGTGGGATGTTATATGAGTTCAGATAGTCTAGTCTCAGTCATGTGTCTGTCTCATGTATGTAACTTGGGAGTTGCATGATATTTAGAATTCTAAAATCTAGGACGGGAAACTCGTCACACACCACACTTGAGAATTTGGCTTCTGCATACATATTATTTGCACTAGATATGCAAACCTATACATTTTTAGAAACTAGAGATGTTGTAGAATCTAGTGAAATAACTGAAAATACTGTAGGTTGTACCTACTTGGAGACTGACCTCAAAATATAAGCAGGCAAAATTTCTGAAAAAGTTATTTGAAAAGTAAGTCAAATGTTAGGAGAGACACAGTTTTTTTTCTTCTGTACTACCTAAAAACTTCAGACTTGATAAAAATGAAGACAAATATGTGCTGGAAACATGGGAAAGATGATAATTCTCTTGACTTGAGCTATGTATATAATGAATTGTGCCTCAAATGATGTACCTATAATTCAGCATCCGGACAATCGAATTTCACTATATAAGGAAATGGGGTTTGTGCAGGCTTGTCTTGAAGCTAGATAGGTAAAACTATATTTTTTTGTAAACTAGAGATAATGAGGAATCTGAAAAAAAAATACAAGACAGTACCCTGATGGCAGCTGAAGATATTCTTCACAGTGTAATCCAGAACATGGTGGAAAAGGTAATCAAAACGTCAGCCATTGTTTGAAACACCACAGTTTTCCTGCTTGAATCTCAAAAAAACACTTGAAACTTGGGGAAAAAAAGAAGAATATGTCCTTGGAAGACACAGAACAAAGTTAGGGCCTTGGTCTTCTGTGGAAGGTTGAAAAGCACTTGGAGCAGAGTCCCACGTCACATCCAGAACATTCCCAGCCAGAGCGCACATGAGTAGGATGGCCCAGCAGTACAGTTCCTCTTTCTTCAACTCCTTCTCTCTCACTCTCATCTCTCTCCTCTGCAGTAGTGCTTCCAGATTCTGGGATCACACAAGAAAACATATATCCTAAGTCTTCTGTTCATTTCATTGTTTCATAATGGTGCAAGAGATGTTACAGAGAGCTTGACTCAGTTTTCCACTAATTTAGTCTGATTTTCAGAAAGAAAAAAAAATGACCAGCATTACTTATTCATTCTATGAAAAATTGAAGTCATGCATAAAATCATAAATAAGAATAAAATCTGAATCACTATATAAGGAGGGGGCAGGGCTATAGCTTTCATTGGAGGCACGCCCACTCGTGACACGCCCACACTGTTTCCAACTAAAAAAAAACAAACAAAAGTTATAAATTGTTCTCTTCAAATCACCACTTTTACTGATCTCTAAAGTGCTTTCAAAACACCTACAATCACCCAGAAACGATCTTCTAGTTTGATCAGGCCAAAGCCTATCACTCCTGTAAGTAACCATGTACCCTGCCCCCCCTTCCGTCCCCCCTTCCTTCATGTGGCGGACCAACAAATGTAAAATAACCAATGACTGCACGCAGCATGTGTTCCATCACTCGACAAACAAAATAATCAAAGTTCATCCACTCACCTGCTTCGCTTTCGTTACTACAGCCTTCGGCAAACTGATTGTTCACTCGTGCCACTTCCACGCATCTCCTGCTCGACTCGGTCGCTGATTTACTCATTATTTCAGTCAAAACCGACGAAAAACGTGTTCTGGACACGGTGAACATTTGCAGTTCATTACCCTTATTGCTATAAGGCTCTGTGACTTGAACTTTACAGAGCAACTTAGCGCTGCAACGTCTGATGCCTTTCAAAAGGGTTAAGTTTTTTTTTCTCAGTGAAAAACAGAATTACATAGGTATCAGTTTGAAACTGTTTCCATACAGATATGTCAATAGACATTGAAATCCTGATGGCTTCTCTTCTTGATGAGGTGTTTGATACTTCAAGATTATTTCTTGACATTTCTTCAAGTCTCCTGAAGTTTATTTTCACAATTCCAAGAGTTTCTTTTATAGTGAAAGATGATGATGGCGGTCACTGTTGTTTACATGAAAGAAATTTGAAAACATGTGCTGAAAGTTGGCATGCAGACTGAGAGAGAGTATGACTTTCAGTTTCTGACACATCATCCCCAACGGCATGCGGACTGAGTATGAATTTCAGTTTCTGACACACATGATCGCCACAAACAAACTAATATCGTGATAGAAACAGACACACTCTTCAGAATATATCAAGTTATTTTTCCCTCCATATTTATTTTTGGCTTCTTCAGACATGGTATACAATTTGATCTAAGATAGTAAACATCTTTTCAATATTTAAGAAGCTTTGGCATGAGCGAGGACAATGCCTTTTTTTTTTAGCTACTTTACCTTGTTTGTGATTTACTACAAAAAGCAACTAAATCCATCCTGTAACTGTTTGCCTCAAGATATTTTCCAAGCCAAGTATTGTGTTGTTGTTTCAGCTTCCTGTGGAAGAAGACATTGATCTGAGCGATGTGGATTTGGATGACAAAGACGAGTTGTGATGACTACCCTGTGTACATCCGTTCATTCAGAAAAACACACAGTATATAATCATCCCCATTATCATCCATGGTTTCTGCTGTTGAAAGTTTTAAATCACTGCTTGCATGAGATGTTGTGAATGAACTTGAATTCAACATGTGAATACTGTTTGTGAGATTGGATTGTATGGACTAGGGGATGGGAGGGAGAGGGAGGTGGACAGGAGTGAAAATATATATCTGTGAGGGGTGCCATTTTGAATGTTTCTCATTGTTCTGACTGGTTCTACATGACCTTTCAAGGATTACTTGGCTGCTATTTTATTTTGTGTTGTGGGGAACATGCAGGGCTATGCATATTGATGTGTCAACAGTAGACATGCATTAGCATTATTTTTTGGGTTCACAAGAGATCCATAATACACATTTGCCAGGTCAGAAAGGATGATGTTTTGCTGTTTCTGTTTTTCACAAAAAGCTACACGTAGATTTCTCCCAGTTGGTGATCCAGACACAAACCTGAACAAGCGCAAGTGCAGAAAGACATCTCACAAGTCGTGCACAAATGCAAAAACGTTGTGCACATGCATTGCATATGCCGACACGCTTACCTAAGGCCTGGCCTGTTTAAATGGAACATTGACCAGGATGCAAAAGAAAAAAAAAAAAGAAATCCGGGGTTCATGGTTTGTCATCCCCATCCCCACCCTCCCCTACACAAGATTATTAGACTTGACTCCTGTTCAGAGTTTGTGGGGCTTTTTGGTTTTGCATTCTCATCTTACATGGCAGCCAGTGGCATTACTTTCACACCATTTTAGTTTTTTGTATACAACCATGCTTAGATTGTCCGGTCACAGGGTGTGCACTAGCAGGCGGGGAGCTGTTGGCATCAAGTCACTCACCAGAAATGGTACTACGTTGCTGCAGAGTCACTTTGGTACTGGTACCTTTTCTGATTCCACATATACAGGACGCCGCCTTCTCAGCCTACCAGCTGACAGTGACTGCCAGGTCACAGAACCAGCTTTAGTGAATGGCGCCCTCCAGAGGGTCCACCATGTCTGTCCAGTAACAGTTCCCTTGAATCTGTTGATGAGGATGTCTTGTACATGAACTTACCCTTAGGCACAGACATGAAGAGGAAAACTGGAACTGAGGTCATCATGGGAACAGGGCATAAAGGGCAACAGAGTCTGATTTTTTTTTTCCTACGCTGATAAATGAAGATGATGCCATTGGGTTCTAACCGGGTCAGAGACAACACAACAGGGCTTTACTCAGAGACATGAGTGTAGTCCAGAGTTACAACAGGCTTGAGAGATGCACATGGAGTGCTGGTGAGGAAATTTGAACAACTTTCAAAGGAAATCTGCTAGTAGATAAATTTGGGTCTGTTGTACGAGCCTTCCCATAGCAAACACGACTCTAGATAGGTGCCAGCGAGGGATGAAAAATCCAAAGAATAAATGCCTGTGATAGGAATCAAATGCAAAACTCCCAGACTGGTCTGCAACACTTAACACTGCATTATAGCAAGTGGTCTTGTTCTGAGCCCTTATCTTGGGAATGAAATGCAGAAACAGTGTCCTTACTATGTAAATGTCATTATGAAGGCAGGTCTTGTCCCCTACTGGAAGAATGGGTGCATTTACTTCAAGCCATGAAGGGAACTGGCAGCATCCTGCACTATTGAGCAAAGCTCTGACACCATTGTATTCTTTCTCAGATTCTTCTATGCACGAGCTGTCTTAGTAGTGCATTCATAAATCTGAGCAGGTTTTTGTTTTACGTCTTAGTCAAGTATAAACAATCACGAAAGGAGGCAGTGCTAAATTCAGCTATTTTGAAAAACATGCTATTTTATGCTTTTAGTAATTATAGTCCAAAGAGCACCTGCCTACAGGTACTAAATTGACAGATACAGCTGCAAGGTGAAAACCAGCCAGGCGGGCAATTAATTCTGTGTGCAAAATGAAATATACCAAATACTGCAGCCAGTCAGTTTGAATTACACTCAGATGTTCAGCAAAGGCTGTTCTTAATTGAGTGTGCAGTTTGTATAATCCCATTGTGGAGGACTTGCACCAAACCCAATTTTGTTTCATAACTGGACTAAGATAATCCACCATCACCTTTCAACAGACTGCTGAGTGACAAAGATCTAGAGTTTTTTCTTTAACTGGATAGTCTTCAGAGAAAGATCACCACACCTTGCAAAATACTGATCATTGGTGCTCAACAGAGAAATTAAAAATTGTTTGCGAAATAGCTGTCTGCAATCTCTTTGCCTAAAATTTAATTTCTTTATTTCGAAGGTATTATGAACGTGAATATTGAGACTGTACCAAATTACATGTTTACTAACAAATTGAGTGAGAAAAAGTTGACCAGTCACAAACTCATTTCCTCTGCAGGAGAGCTTGTATATATAGTTACATCCTTTTGAACAATTCCAAGAGCATGTTGAGCTGCCCTCTATGAACCTGGGATTGTCAGCTTGTGTGTAACTCAGAGGTCATGGATCACACATGAAAAGGTCATGCAATAATAAGATAAAGACAAGGATCACCATGATGGTGAAAGTGGTCGATCTTGATTCATGAGCTTGACGTTCATTTGTACATTCCCAGGCTAACTTGTTAAGCACAGTGCAGTTTCCAGATTCTAACATCCCTATTATGACTCCGTCACTGATGTGACTTGAATGAAAATATAAAATCATCGTGTGTTATAACCACCTCTCTAACCCGACATGACCAACTGATCTTTGTCTAATAAGATTTTTGCCCCAAATATTAACCAATGGCGAACCAAAAATGCAACCAAAATAGCAATGCAATGATTGACCAAGGGGGATGGAGGTTCATCTCCGAAGAGAACATTCTCAAAATTAAATCCGCTGCTGCACTTTCATTTCTTCCATGAAAAAGATTGTTGTGCAAAATGTCATTGTCAACACGAATAAGTGAAGCGCTGACCTCAGAAGAGTGGATCAAAGTAATCTGAAGAAATGTTGAGAAAGAAAGTGCTATTTTCTTGTCAAATCACTCGAGGCATGAAAGACAAATGCAAAATTACATTAACAATGAAGAATCGATTTCAGCCAGATAGGAGTCAGGAGAGAGGAGGAACAGGGAAATTAACCAGACTTGAAAAAAACAACAAGCGTGGATACTGGTGATATGATTTGGGAATGGTTTTGAGAGGCCAGATGCTGAATATGTACAGAGTGTCTATTAAACATGTTTTAACAGTTTTGATACCATGTGGGATGCCTTTGGATGGTGGTTTGAAAATGTCTGTGCTGCAGTTTCATCCTCAATGTTAACCTGTTTTGTGAGGTCATGTGTAGGCAACGGCAAGGCAGCTTCTGTTGGATCTACCATTAAATGGGATGTAGTTATGTTGCGTACGTTAGTGTTTGGTGTTAGATCAGGGATTTTTTTACCATACATACAATATAGCATTTTTAATGCAGAGATCTTGGAATAATGAATGTCCAACATTCTTGTGTCAGGCAGTCAAAATTTCATTTTTTTTTTTTTAATGACACAATAGCGTTTTGGTATCAGCTTGGTAATAAACCATAATGAGAGCAATGGTTGTCTTGCTTAGTTCATTGATACATAAGCGCTTCTTACTGTTGTATTTGTCTGTTGGAAAGGTAAATAATTCATCGCGTGACAGCCATCGCGAGAGAATTAAGACCTCTCCCAATTAGTACCTGTTCTAGATTTTTGAATGTTTTGTGCTGAGAGTGTGCATGCATTGATGCCAGTTATTGAAAAGCAAAATGTGTAATCTTGTTGGGGGATGGTTTTGACTAGGGAGATTTGTGCCTTCTTTCTGAGATCATGGGGAATGGTGGTTCAAGAGAACGCCACATGAGTTAGCAATGAAAAGGTGGTTTTTTTTGTCGTTTTGGTTCATTCTTGTTTTGTTTGGGGTTTTTTTTTTTCTCAGCATTTTTATTTGTCCTTTTTTCCCCCCTTTTTTTCAAACAAGTGGAAGAGAAAAGTAAATTTGTGAAGAGGTTTGAAAATGGTAAATATTGTTGGCAGCGATGAGAGAGGCTAGCTGCTATTTCAACGTTTTACCTGGAAGATGCAGCCTATGATCAAAACAAGATGGATGCAAAAAGCAGGTCTTAACAACCTTTTTTTTTTTCACTGTGACTGAAATGGCACAAAGAGCAAATATATGAGAGACACAAAGAATAGAGAAAGGGAAAAAAAAAAAAAAAAAAATTCATACTGATAACCACAGTTCATAACAAACTGGTTAATAGCATTCAGTTCATCCCTAATGGTGTCGTAAAGAGGGGAGAAAAAAACTATCCCAGACAAACCACAGACCTCACTTTCTTTGTAGTTGCGTTGTCCACTAAGCCACCTTTCCAATAGATCCAAAGGTGCATGTACATCCCAGGCTTCAGCTTGTATTATACCCTTAGAAAGAATGTGGCCAAAGCCCCACAGGATAAACTCCTCATTGTTCAGTATAGACAGTTCTTAATTGGGTGGATTTTTAGTTTATGAACCAAGATTGTCTAGTTTTCATGATAGCTGCCTCTGCTCTTAACTGCTTGTCTTTTGCTTCGCAATCCAAGATTGTTGAGTGATGAAAAAAGCCTAGGGTCATAGAATGGAGGATGGTGATAGTTCAGTATTCTCTGGAAAGTGTTCAGGTTGATGTAAAGAGAAGAAACCAAATGTGTCCTGGATTATGTAAAAATTCCATGCAGTTGAATTTGGATTTACAACCTATTCAAGAGAACAGCCTGTTCCACACTCTATGAGGCTAATTATCCATCTTAAACAATTGAGCTTATGCAGGCAGTACAATTCCAAACTCAGTGAGCTTAATTAGCTATTCGATCGGTTGAGCTTAAGCAAGCAGTACCTAGCAGAATATGGAGACATACTCTCATCCTTGAAGTGCTTTTGTAATTCAGATGAAGACCTGTAGTTCATCAAAAACACAACAATTTTACGCAAAGCTCAGTTAAGAAACACAGAAACGTTGCATTAAATCTGCAAACTAATACTGCATTCAACTGAGAACAGCCTAAAGAGCCATAGCAGACCCTATGCGCTGAATTAGACACATTCCATACCCATTCACACTCTATTCTCCAAGGACAAACAGGAATATGTGTGGGAGAGTCCAACTTTATTTCCAGACAGACAACCATGAACTACATCTGTTCATGCCTCATCTCACAAACAGCTGTATAAAGTGATCAATATTTTCAAATTGACACCAACTACATCACTGTTCTCCCAAACAAAAATTGAGGAAATGTTCAAAAAGGCTTGGCAAATCTCTTTGTCTAGGAACAAAAAAAAAAAAAAAAAAAAGGAAAAAAAAACCCCAGACCCACACTCGCTTCCAGAATAAGTCGGTATCATATCTAACCGCAGCCTGTCTACAACAATTGTTACACGGTTTTCATTATTGTTGTTTTATTTTCTCGTAAAATATAAGAAACTTCACAGCCATTTTGTTTTGATTGTTACTATGAGTTACAGAGAGAATGTTTTGAAAATGGTGAAACTTCTAAATAAAGAGTCCCTCACTTCACTTGAGATGGTTTTTTTTTTTTAATTCTAGAACATGTTTCCATCCTACAGTTGCTCCACAAGTCTTCTGGCAACAAAGGGGGGGGGGGGGGGGGGGGGGGGGCAGAAGAAATTAGCTTTGCTGCCTGAAAGTAACATTAGGGTCAAAACATGTGGCTTCTGAGTCATTTATCTGTTTGATCACAAGCATATTCAGAAAGACGAGCAGGCAAGCCATTAAACTCTTCATATCAATGCAAGCTGTAAGAAGGCTGTGGGCCCTTGCATGCTAAACAGTTCATATTGTATAGAACAAGCTCAGTGTTTTGTTTACAACAAATCGGAAACTGTCGTAAATTGTGGATGGAACTTGAGTACAAAAAAGCTGTATTGTCCTTTTTCTTGGCAGTGTCTTACTTGCTCTAATATATGTTGATAATTTTGACACCAATGTCCCCTTAAAATAACATTGTTAAGCAGTTTCCTTGTCTTGTTTTTACATGTGAAGGTCCAACCCCATCTCGCTTGTATCTCGTGATCATCAGCTGCCATAAAGAACACCGTGTTATCCCAGCATTCATAAACTTGGTCTTCAAATAGGACAGGGAAACGACTTCCACAGTTACTGAATGTGAAAGTGCTTGCACTGGCAGCAGAGGTGGTTCTCATCATGATGTTTCTGTATTCACTTGTGATTTGCGAATCTGGAGACTTCCTTTCTTTAGTTTGGGCTCTAATTTGCTGTCACTGTACTTTCAACTCGATTTGGGAGCTACATAGGTTTTTTTCTCTCCTTTATTTAGACGGTCTAATCTTTAAGGTTGTCTTGATAACATTACTGGCATGTTGTTCACTTCAGCTGCTCCATATACAGCCACAATGGGGATCATTCTACAGCAACAGAGATCAAAATCAGGAAATGATCGGGGCAACCTATATGAGGATATCTGTTTTGCCATTAACTTTATCATCCCTACTACCCGGTTTTCTGGTTTGCAGAAATCCTACCCTTCCTCCCTGCAGCCCAGAGAACCGGGCAACACAAAATACCTCTTTTCTTTCCCGCAGCCTGGATAATCGGTTCTCGCAGTAAGCGCTTTGAACTTCGTGCGAGTCGCATCATCGGTACACGTTATGACCGGGTCGCTCGTGCCACAGTGTTTATGAATGGAATGGATGCCAGGCGGCCCCAACAGCCTGGGAAAGTGGTTGCTGCTGTATTCTGCCGGTTTGCTACTGCATACGTGGCAGTTTCTCACTTTACACTTTTTTTTCCTCTCTAAATCCAGAAATGAAGGGAATACTCGTATTATAAGAATCTAGGAACAAGAGGAAGTAATGGTTCTTAGAAAAGTAGGAATGAAAGAGTTAGAGTTAAGTCACTTTGGTGGTGATTGCTGATGCTTTATCTGATCCAACACACAGGATACCACTTGCTAAGGTCCTACTGATGATGATGATTTTCCTCATAGGGCCAGCACGATTGTTCCCTTTCAAAGGGCACTTCTACTGTCCATTTTAGGAACTTGCCATCCTTGAATAATTTTGACTGAAACATCTTGAGGGGGACAACATGAAGAAGAAATTGGAATGGCCATCACCACAAGCGCAGGACATTAAGTGCCACAGAATCAGAGAGATTTTTTTTCTCTATGATGATCAAGATGAGGATTGTGCTGTGGATTCTGTTCTGGTCACTGGTGAGTTGATTTTAACGTGGTGACAGCCCTGAAGTGGCCCTTTGCTGTCGGCTGGGCTATAAGCAACATTATCTTATCTCATCTGTTCTGGTCGGACACTAAATGACTGGGTCGTATGCTGTGCTCCCTTTCACAATATAGCCCGGCATCAGCCAGGTCTGAGAGATACAGCACTCTGCAGTGCTGGTCAGAAAATAGAGCAACAGTGACAGAAAGGCAGCTGACTGAACAGATTTAATACATGGACAATTTCATGGAAATATGCAGATTCCACGGATGTATCGAAAAATTCCCCTGGAACTTTCCCTCAATGAGGACACTGTGAGAGAGAGAGTTTTTTCTTTATCTGCCATTCCAGAATCTTAGCATATGTTGGCTCTTGTTCAATTTTAATCTCACCCTCTGTAAATGTTTGTAACCTTTTTTTTTTTTTTTGTTTTAACTGTGTGTAACCTCATCATCTTCGGATAATTTCTCTCACTCCTTTCTGTAAATTAATGCAAAAGGATTGTACCTATGTTTTTTCTCTCCCTCCCACAACAAAGAGCAATTAAATCTTTCAGTATTCACCATTCAGACAATGCAGACACGTAACATGGAGCCTTGCCTGAGCATTACAGCTACATTGGTGGCGAAATACTTTTACCAGAATACAGCTGTGGCTCTGTATGCATTATATGACAGCGCTTCACAGAACGGGAGAAAAATTGAGTAAGCAGCAAAAAAAAAAGATACATAGTGATATTTGTCTCATTCTGAGGTTTGAGTTGTATTCATGCTTCTCTAGTAGTGAGTGCCCTTGCATTTAGTTAACAAAATGTCTGTTCTTAGTTGAACAAGTACTTGAACAAGTTTTTATTTGGTAACTAGATCAGATCACAGTTGGATGATCTCCAGGAAGTTTCTTAGTTGACCTCCACATTCCATGATATTGTTCACATGAATCATTTTGCCATGACAACATGCAGATTTTTTTTTTTCTCAAGGGAGAGAACCTATCCCCATCCTCCCAGCAAAATGCAGCTTACCGGTGCATATTTCCTGAGCTTGGAACAGTCCTGAATAGGCTGTGAAAGCAGATTTAAAGTTTAGCGCTTCTTCTGTCTGCACATACAGCTCAAGTTTTTTTTCTGATGGTCTCACTGGCTGAAGCTGAAGAACTCAACCAGTCGCCTTCAGCCTGGATGCTTAGTTTCTACATGGGACAAACTAAACTGCACTTCATTGATCAAAAATGTGATTCATTATAAAAGTGCTTTGAACTTGAATATTATAGTCATTCCAACTGAAATATGTACTCGGAGATGCAAATTTAAGTCGACCAAACACAACTGACCTCCTTCATCTGAAAACTTTGATATGGTTACTCCACTTTGATACGGTTATTCCTTCTGCGCAAACCTCAAATGTTGCAAGAGCATGTCAAACAATCTTTTTTCCCTAAGCAAACCTGGGAACACTGAGTACTCTTGTAGCTGAATGATCTTGGATCACAAACTAATAGCTTTCTTTAGAACAATGATCTTGGATCACAAACTAAAAGCTTTCTTTAGAACAATGATCTTGGATCACAAACTAAATGACAGCTTTCTTTAGAACAATGATCTTGGATCACAAACTAAAAGACAGCTGTCTTTAATAAAAACAAAGATAAGCATTGTCAGCATTGCCAAGATATATAACCTGGCTATCTTGGTTTATGAACAGAGTGGACTTTGCTAGGCAGAAACAATATTCATATTCCTTGATATCAACTCCCTGTTACATTCAACATAACACTCAATATTTTGTTCCGGCAAGAACCACTACTCCCACCCCACTCTCTTCTTTTGACTTAAACATTTAAAAGCAGAAATAAAAAGGTCATATTAGACAACAAAGTATTCAAAATAACCCAACAAGTTTCATAAGAGAGACACAGGTTCATTCAGCGAAGGGCCCACAAGCAAAACAAACTTGCTGTACCAATTACGCTTGCACATTTTTTTCCTCATAAATCAAGGTTCCAAGCAATATCATTCAACAAACAGAAAACATTAAAAAAAAAAAATCATTTCTGCTGCAAAACAAAGGCAGATGAGTGTTAAATGTGAAAAGAGTTTAATAAAAAGAAAATCAAAATGGGGGGGGGAAAAAACTGATAAACATTACTGTCACATCCACCAAAATGCAGATACCCCCCATCCACACACACACACTTAAAACATATACCCAAATAACAAAGTATATCAAAAGGTACAGGACATAAAATTCATGTTTACTGATCATCATATTCACCATCATCTCCACATGTACATGGATTATGAAAAGCATGCCAACATGCATACACAAGCGCACAAACACACATATTAACATTGAAATATTGGTGCTCTTTGTTCTTGTTAAACCTTTTTTTAAGATGTACACGCAAAAAAAAAAAAATGCAAAGCTGCTACAACTCCCTGGCATGGTGCAAAAACTTGCGCATTGGTGTTCCGTTCACACACTGACATGCTGAAGCTTTGGCATCGGCAGACGGGTTTTTTTTTTTTTCTTTTTAAATGCACACATCGGCTGCAATCCGGAGGGAACCTAGACTGGCCATTTACCAACAATGTCGTTTTCTCTCTGATTGCATTCTTTTTAAACACTTTGAATTTAGAACTTTTCCCACACCTAAGGAGGTGGAGCAAGTGTAACAATACTCCCTGTCACATTCTGGGCTGCCTCTGTTCTCTTGTGATGAAGTCTTTCCCTAGCTGTGGCTGGTTCTGGGACTTGTTGACACATGGAACTCTTCATCAGTCTCCAGACAGAAAGGAGTGCTAATATTCAGCCTGATAATGTAGTAATGAATTCTTTGGGTTACTGTGAGGAAAATAACTAAAACTGCCACTTGGAGACAGGGGCAGTAAATGTTCTACTTCCAGAGCATCTCTTGGCAGCATTTGAAAAAGAGAAAGGGAAGGGGACACACACACACACACACACACACACCACTCAAATTGGAAAAAAGACCTTGCAAAAGGAGATGGAGAATTATTATGGCCGATATAGTGAGGACAGGAGCTTTAGTGACGTTTCTTTCTTTTGAGTATTCTTGACCATACAATCTCTGTAAGATCTTTAATGCAAACATCAACATTGTTACATATTCCAGATATTTGTTGTTTTTTTTTTCTCTGCTGCTTGGATTTGTGTATGCTCGCCCACAGCTGTGGACTGGCTATGAATACATATTGAAAGCATTTATAATTAGGATATAGGCCTACACAATGTACTGCATATATATAGATAGCTGCAAATCTCTCTCTATACAGATAGATATTTCTGATTGATACACATCTCTCTCTCGATTGTCCATCTATAAATACAGTAAGCATGCGTCCATAAAGGATAATTCTTCTAGACTGTCTTCACCTCAAAAGGCCCAAGTTGCTCATTTCCTATATACAAGATCTCTGACATGGTGTACCATGGCTTCCACTGAAGACAAAAATCCCTGAAATTTTTTAAGAGCTAGGGGCCATGCCTCTCTTCCTCACCCAGCCCCTCCCCATTTCCCCACCCTCTCTCCTCAAAACATTTTTTGATACTTGCACTCACAATGGTGATTCAGAACGGTACAAAGTAAAGCAAATCTGAGCATCAAGCGGTGGATTGTCCACCACCATCAGGACTCTTCCTACAGCTTTTGTTGGATCTTTTTCATTTTGCAGCATCTTGCTGATGCACAACGTTCGAGTATGACATTTTGTTTTCAACTGGGTAGAGACAAAATGACTCCTCCCAGTTCTCGTGAAGGTGTTGACACAAAACCTCGACATCAGTGTCATCTCCTAATATATCTTAAATGCAATCAATGCTTGATGGATTCCACTGCAACTATACCCCCCACCCCTTTGCCCCACTTCTTCCCCCACACCTGTGAATTTTCTTCTTCAAAGGCATCTCGTTTATACCTTTCACTCAAATCTGTGAAAAAGTAGGAGCCTTGAGCCTTTGGCTCTCTTTTTCAAAGTAAGTACTTTGGTACTTGTTTTGTTCTTGGAGAAAAAAAAAATGTACAAGTTAGAAAATGGTATATGGAAAAAATGTGTATGTACAAATATTACTAAAAGAAAGGGATGCTTTCTACTTCAGTTAACAAAAATTAGAAAAAAGTGAAAAGCTTTTGTGATCTGCTGGTGGGATGGAAGTGAGGTGAACAAGGTGACTGCACACACACACACACACACACACACACACACACCTGGTCAAATAATGTTACACGAAATGGGCAAACGGAGAGATATGGGGAGTTTTTTTTTATACTCCCTGTTTGGGCATCATATGCTATACCATGTCAGACCATAGCATTCAATGGCAGTCAGTCAGCTCTGTCACGCCGCCGAATTTTTGTGGCAAATGCAGTCATAAGATAGTCACGTGATGCCCACCCCACTTCCGCCAACGGAAGACACCGATGTTCGCTTCCTGTACCTCATTCAACTTCGGCCTGTCGCCAAGCAAGATAAGTCTTGTGCTCTGTCTCGCCTATACTTCTGCCTTTGCCGCAAACATACATCTGTGAACCGAGACAAAACAAAACAAACAAAGAGAAAATAAAAAGCAAAAAGAGAACTAAAAGAAACTTACAGGCAACTCATCTTCTGATTTCAGTGTATTTATTTAATTAAAAGAAAGAAGAAAAAAAAAGGGAGGGGGGAGGTTGTAAGGCTAGGAACTCGTGGCAGCAGAGTTGTCTTCCTTTGTCTCTTTAAGTTATGAAAGAAGCGCACATGCACACTCACACCATATACAACATACTGTGTACACACACACACACACCATACCAACATACTGTGTACAAATTTGCTTTTCACTGATCATGAAAAACGTTGTACGGAAAACTAGCAAGTAGCATTTATTAGAAAGTGAAGCGAGACTTGACGACTGCTGAAGTTATTTTGTTATTTACTGTTGTCTCTCTCTCTCTCTCTCTCTCTCTCTCTCTCTCTCTCTCTCTCTCTCTCTCTCTGACAACTAATTAGGGGATCGTCCTCCCCCCCCCCCCCCCCCCTCTCTCTCTCTCTCTGTCTCTGAAACTAGTGAAAGCTAATCTGTTCATTTCTTCTTCTTGTTTGTTGTTTCAGTGGGGTTTTTTTTCCTTACATTATATTCGTCTATACGTCAGCGTCGTCAGTGGCGAAACAACCCGTCAACATTTTTTATGTATGTTTGTTACAAGTTTTGTAAGTGTTAGTTGTTGGTCGTGTTTAGTTGCTAGTCATGCTTAGTCCCTCGCCAGGGCAAGATCCAAAAATTTAAAAAATGCATATTTTGGTTTATTGTCTATGGAAATATGGATTATCTCAATGATCTCAAATTCCACAGTGAGAGGGAACCAAGCAAAACTTGACACAAGAACCGTTCATTATTAGACAATGAATAAGATACTTTATCTGAGAGATCAATACTCATTTCAGTCTTTGTTTGAATCAGTCCTAACTGCATTGAAAAGGCAATAAGCAGATAAAAACTCAAAACTGGGTGCCTGTGACCTAATTGATACTATCTCTATCATTTCCATTATCAGTGAAACAAATGTGCAATATAATTGAAAAGCAGTATATTTGAATTTTAGAAGTAGGACTCAATCTGGTGGTTTTGAAACCTTTCTTTCTGGACCAAGGTGTATTGTTTGTTTATTACATAGAATGAGGCTCGATGCTGTAGAAAACAAAATATTCTAAGAATGTTCAGTGTGTGTGTGGTGGTTTTATTTCCATTCATTAGCGCCTGGATCATAAACCGCAAAAGCATCGTTGGATTGTCAAGGAGTTGTTAGCAGAGCAATGTAGAAAGTTTCAAGCCACAGTTCCGCATTAATGTTGCACTACAGTTTTGTATGTTACATCTCCCCTCTCATAAAAAACGAAACTTGAATAAAAACAAAATAAACTTCAAACAAAGCAAACGCATAAAGTGAACAGCAGCATTTCATAGGACTGTCACAGATCAAGTCGCTGAGGTGGGTGAACTTCACGTCCAGAGCGTGTTCGGTAGGTAGTGTTACTGTGACAATCCAGCGTTGATTGTTGATGAAGACACTCCGGTGAGTTTGAGGTTTCTGTTGTTTCCTGGGACAGTGGGTCAGCTTCAGGTATTGCTGGCAGCTCTGGTAGAGTTGGAGGTCCATCATTAGCCCTTCGTGTTGAGCGATGTAGGTGACGTCTGTTGCGTCGATATGTTGCCCCTTCAGATTGTACGAGGTAAGATTGGCAGTGCATGATGCCCCACCACCACAGCTGGTTTCCATTCCTTAGTGTGCTTGCCCTCCGGGGGTTGCAACCTTGCCGTGGTCGGAGGGCTTGCGTGGTCCTATGATCTCTTAGGCTTTGCTGGCGGGGGCATCAATACTTGAAGATAGGCTCATTTTTTAAAATGCTTCTAGGCCTGAAAAGTCGAAGATGCTGTCTGGCCTAAGCACAACGTGGTAAGGAGTTGATGCCCCTGGTAGGGCTTCCCATGTCAGACAGGCTAAGGGTGAGGATCCTGGCTAATGATAACCCGCCTTTCTCCTTTTCCTGTTTTCTGCTTTTCTTATTTGGCTCTTTTCTATCTTCGTCTCCCCTTCAAGTCTTCTTTTCCAGACTCTTTTTTCTCTCTCTGTGCTCTTCTTAAGATCCGCCGCATTTGCGGTGCGGTGTGACCTGTGATGGAGGGGATGAGATCCTGGTGATTGAGAGGGCTAGCGCCCTCAACACGTCACTTTGGCTCAAACCTCTCCCAGACAGGGGGTACACTCTGGCCCAGGTGTATTAATCAGCTCCCCCTTCATGGGGCTGGGTCAAGACAGGCAGTTCTCCGGCTGGCCAAGTTAACCCCTGCAGTGCTCAGCTCTCTGTTCCCGGGAGTTGAGCATGATCAGGGGGGATAGGGTTAGTGGCGTTCTGTTTGTCGTATATCTCTCCTGAAGCCTGGAAGTGGTCAAGACAGTGATTTATTGGCCCTGGCCCCTTTGTTGGACTCCATGGTGGGTGGGTAAAGGTGAGACGAAAATTTATACACATAAAACATGGCTTTATCAGATTCAGACAGTGACTCAGATATGGAGACGAGACAGAGGACAGGTTTTTGGGCTTCCTGGCTTGTGATTGAAGGGACAGAGCAGGAAAAGCCTATTTCCGCTCTGAGTCCTTTTGCAATTCAGAAGGGCTTTCAAGGTCTAGCAGGCGACCCTCAGTCAGTGAAAAGGCTACGGAACGGCTTATTCCTCGTCCAGTGCAGGTCGAAGAAGCAATCGGAACAGCTGCTGAGGGCAACAAGGTTCGTGGACAGAGACATCCGGTGACTCCGCATAAGCAGTTAAATTCGTCTAAAGGAGTTATTCGGTGCCCGGATTTGAAAGGTGTCTCAGAAGCGGAGATCAAGACAGAGTTTGCATCCCAAGGTGTGACGGAGGTGCATAGGGTGACAGTTAAAAAAAGGTGCAGAAAGAGTGCCCACCAACACCCTCTTTCTGACATTCTGCAACCCTTTGCTACCTCCGGTCCTTAAAGTAGGCTGCTTAAATGTCCGTGTGCAAATGTATGTCCCGTCCCCGATGAGGTGCTTCAAATGCCAGAGGTTTGGACATGTCAGAGACCGTTGTTCCGGGGAGGAGGTGCGTGGTGTTTGTTGCAAGGCAACCCATGATGGGCCATGTAAAGATCCGGCTCATTGTGCGAACTGGGTGGCGACCACTCCTCCTCTTCACACACCTGCCCTGTTTGGATTCAGGAGTCCAATATCCAGAAGGTTAAAACCGAAAAGAAAATCTCGTTTTTTGAGGCATGTAGACAGGTTGTTGGTAGCCAAACATCAACAGTGTCTTCGTATGCTTCAGCAATAAAGAAAGTTCCAACCTGTTCAGTCTGCTGCAAGCCTGATGAATTTATTTTCACAAAAACTTTGCAAAGTAGAATGTTAAACTCTGGAAGCAAAGACACCACCTCCCAGTCCAAGGTGGGTGCCCCTGGTGGAGGCAAAAAATCCGCCACCCCCCTCCGACTGCCCAGCAGTCTACTCCTTCTGCTGCTGGGCAGATTAAAAAGCCAGCCCTCCCACCTCAGACTTCTGTCAGCAGTGCCCATGCGGGCAAGGGAGTTTAACCCAGTGTGGAGATGGTGGAGATGAGAAGGAAACCTCCGCCATCTCCAAAATCCAGGCCTTCTTCACCTGTGGGCAAGTCTGCCAACAGGTCTGAAGACTCCAACAGTCCAGTCCAACTTTCTAATAAATTCGCCCCACTGAATGCAGATGATGATGAGGAGATGACCTGATTTCTCTCCTGTTCATTCTCTGCACCATGGACTGTACAGCAATCCATTGGAATACCCATGGCTTACATTCAGACTTTGAGGAGCTGCAGCTTCTGTGTCAAACGTCAAAACCTTACATCGTAGCTCTTCAAGAAACTAAAGTTCAAAGCCAGAAGACCTTCATTCTTTCTGGCTTTACATTCTCTCCAAGCCTGCACAACCATCCACATCGGGACCTTGTCAGTCTGATTGGAGAGCTTCCTCGGCCTTTTTTTGCTGTTGGGGTGATTCAGTGGACACAACCCCCTTTGGGGTAGTGTGAATTCGTCATCCAGAGGTCTGCTTCTTGAAGATGTCCTTTCAGGCGGTGTTGCCCTTCTTTTTTACATAAAACTTTGCTGTTTAGTCCCGTCGCTCTGACTACCTCCTTCAAGCTGTAGCTGCGAGAGTCACTCTCCACAAAACTGTTACAATTTGCTCACTCTATCTGCCACCTTCTGTCCCGGTTTGTCGTCAGGACCTTGTCAGTCTGATTGGAGAGCTTCCTCGGCCTTTTTTTGCTGCTGGGTGATTTCAGTGGACACAACCCCCTTTGGGGTAGTGTGAATTCGTCATCCAGAGGTCTGCTTCTTGAAGATGTCCTTTCAGACTTTGATTTGTGTTGTCTGAACGATGGAACTCCAACTTACCTCCACTCCTCCACAGGTTCACTTTCGTGTTTAGATTTGTCGATTTGTGACCCCTTGCTGTCCTGGGACTATGAGTGGTCTGTCCATGACAATCTGCACGGAAGTGACCATTTTTCCCTGTTCTTTTAAAGCCTGTATTAACTGAAACTGCCTCTGTCTCACAATGTCTTAATTATAAGAAGGCAAACTGGAATCTTTTTGCAACCAATATTTCAAAAGAATTCCAGGAAATTGATTTTCTTCAGAGCCCAGACCCAGCAGAATCTCTGACCGATATTGTGATAAACTGTGTTAAAACCTGTATTCCAATGTCTTCCGACAAACCCCAACTGCCCAAAACACCCTGGTTTAATTCTGACTGCAAACAAATCTAAAAAATACGCAAACAGGCTCAGCGTTGGGTATACCAACGACCTGCAGGTCCCAACGCTCGAGCCCATCAGAAACTCCATGCCAAATCGAGACACACTTTCAAAATCAGTAAACGTCAGTCTTGGAGAAACTTCTGCTCCGGGCTGACGTCTAAAACTTCAACGAAAAAAGTTTGGAACATCATCAGAAAAATCAAAGGAAAAAACACAAACCCCTCCATTAATCACCTGAAAATTGCCGATGCTCTGATCACTGACAAACAGCTATTGCCAATCTGTTGGCCTCCACCATCCAAAATAATTCCTCATCTTCGAATAAATCTGCAGCCTTTATAAGAAACAAGCAAATCAGAGAGAAATCTTCATACAGTTTCACATCAGACAACTCTGAAGCCTACAATCTTCCTTTTTCGATCAATGAACTAAAATTGGCCTTGCAAACCTGCAGTGATTCTGCTGCTGGTCTGGATGACATTCGTTATCAGGTTTTGAAACACCTTCCAGAAAGCTGTCTCCAGACCCTTCTTAAAGTCTATAACCATATCTGGACCACAGGGTGCTTTCCACCCTCCTGCCGGAAAGCCCTGATCATTCCCATCCCAAAGCCTGGAAAGGATCCTACCAACCCATCAAACTATCGCCCAATAGCTCTGACCAGCTGCCTCTGGTGTAAGCTGATGGAAAAGATGGTCAACTCCCGTCTGATGTGGAAGCTGGAAACCGATGGCCTTTTGGCCAGTGAACAGTGTGGGTTCCGCAAGTACCGCTCGACAGTTGACCATTTAATCCATCTGGAAACCACCATCCGCAACGTCTTTGTCAATAAGCAGCATGTGGTCGCTATCTTTTACGACCTAGAAAAAGCGTATGACACTACGTGGAAATCAGGAATTCTTATGGATTTGCATAAACTTGGTTTTCGTGGTTATCTGCTCTCTGTTTATCGAAAACTTTCTGGCTGATCGACAATTCCAGGTGCGTGTTGGCACCACACTCTCGGACATCCATGGCAGGAGTTGGGTGTAACTCAGGGGAGCATCCTTTCTCCTGCCCTTTTCAGCATTAAAATCAACAACATTGTGAAATCGGTAAGCCAGGGCTCTGAGTCCTCTTTGTTTGTTGACGACTTCGCGCTGTACACGGTTGGAGCTTCTTACGCCAGCGTACAGCGTCGACTCCAACTTTGTGTCAACAGGATTCAACAGTGGGCTGAGGAAAACGGTTTACCTTCTCACGTACCAAAACCCAGTCAATCCATTTTCACAATTTTCGTCAGCTTTTTGCTGATCCTGAAATTCTTCTGGATAAGTCCACCATACCAGCTGTTAAAGGAAGCCAAATTTCTGGGGGTTATTTTTGATCAAAAACTCAACTTTCTCAGCCACATAAAAACCTCAAAAACTTCTTGCCAGAAAGCTCTGATATTCTACGGGTCATAGCACACACTGCCTAGGGCGCTGCTAAGAAAACTCTGCTGCACCTTTACAGAGCCTTGGTCCGTTCCAAACTGGACTATGGTTGTGCTGTGTACGGCTCTGCAAGACCGTCTTACCTCAAACTCTTGGACCCTATCTACCATCAAGGGCTTCGTCTCTGTCTTGGAGCATTCCGCACCACCCCTGTGTACAGCCTGTACACAGAGGCTGGTGGTGAACCCTCACTGTCCAACCGCAGGCTGAAACTATCTTTGAACTACTATATCAGACTGTTCTCTGAACCGGAGAACCCTGCCTATGACTGTGTCTTTGACCCTCAGTTTCAAAGCAAATTCGAAAACAACCCTAACTGTATTCCGCCGTTTGGTCTTCGTATGCAGCCTCACGCACGGAATGCAGGTCTAGACCTAGAAGTTGTGTCCGATTTTTCCAAGTTTCCAGATCAGCCTCCGTGGACCTTTTTCACACCAGAGATTCGTTTTGGTCTTGCAGCTTTTCGCAAAGAGAGTCCACCAGCTCTCTGGCATACAAGGCGTTGTATGCTGAGCTCTGTTCAAAACTCCCATCCTATCAGAAAATTATCACTGACGGTTCCAAGTCTGAAGATGGAGTGGCCTGTGCAGCCTACTGCCCTGGTGCTCCTTCTCAGATACTGTTAGAACATATTCCTTCAGATGCTTCTGCTTACTCTGCTGAACTTACAGCTCTGGTTCTAGCACTGAGGATAATCTCACAATCTATAAAGAGGGACTTTCTAGTTTTGTCGGATTCACTGTCAGCTTTGGAGGCCATAGCTGGCCGCAACCTTCAGCATCCTGAACTCTTACACTTTTTAAAAAGTTTTTACCAAGTTGAAAGCGGATGGTTACAACATTACTCTGGCTTGGGTTCCCAGTCATGTTGGCATCGGAGGGAATGAAAAATGGTTGATCGTTTGGCCAAGAATGCCACAAGAGAGAAACTATCCAACATATACATCCCCTGCTCAGATCTGAAACCCAAAATTAACGATTATGTCAGAGACCTCTGGCAGGAGGATTGGAATACACAGACGAATAACAAACTCTTTCAGATCCGTCCAAACCTTAAGGAGTTCCTCTCATCTACGTCTGGTGGTCGTAGGGAGGAGACAATTCTGTGCCGGCTGCACACTGGCCATTCATATTTTACCCATTCATACCTTTAAAGAGAGTGAAGAAGCTCCGTGGTGCGTTCCATGTCATGTGCCACTCACAGTGAAACATGTTCTTTTGGAGTGTTGGGACTTGCACGATGTGAGACACAAACATTTTACAGCAGAGTCCATGAAAATCCTGTTCAGAGATGTCCCACCTGACGTGATCTTTGGGTTTTTTTGAGAGAGATTAACATTTTTTCATCTGATTTGAGATTTTACGGAAGAAAGATTTTTAATGAAGTTTCTGGTGCGTTTCTAGAAGATATCATTTAAAGAGATGTGTGGATTTTTTTTTTTTTTTTTTTTAAATGACTGGTGAGTTGATTTTAACGTGGTGACAGCCCTAATGTGGCCCTTTGCGGTCGGCTGGGCTGTAAGCAACATTATCTTATCTTACCTTAGTGCTTGGGAGCGGAGCCATGCGAATTTGATCCCCAGGGTGAAGAGTCAAGTGCTGTGAAGTGCTTGGTTTGTCATGATAGGATTTCTGCTTCGCCTTTTCAATCCTCATGCGCTGTTTGATGTCTTGGCTGTTGTATGCAGGGGAAAGGAGACTTCTAGAGGTTGGAAGTTTGTTCCTTGGTCGTCGTCCCATCAAGAGCTGTGCAGGGGAAAGATTGATGCTATCCAACGGTGTAGTTCTGTAGTCCAACAAGGCCAAGTGTTTGTCTTCGTTCTTCCTCCACAGTCGTTTCACAGTTTGAACGGCTCGCTCAGCTTCTCTGTTGGAGCTCTGGAAGTGGGGGCTAGATGTCTTGTGATGAATTCCATAGCTTTTGCAGAAGTTTGAAAACTGACGGCTGGTGAATTGTGTCCCACAGTCACTTCTTAAAGTGAATGGAATCCCATGACGGCCGAACTGGCTTTTCAGCTTTTCAACGACTGACTCGGTGCTCATGTTTTTTGAGTTCATCTACTTCGATAAACTTTGAGAAGTAGTCCACTGTTAGAAGGTAGTTTCTGCCTTGGAAGTCAAAGATGTCAGTCCCAACTTCGGCGTATGGGAAATCTGGAACAGGCGTAGGCAGTAGTGGTTCAGCAGCTGGTTTCTTTTTGTAATCTGCACGCTTGCTGCAGTTCTTGATTTTGTCTTCAATTTCCGAGTTCATTGAAGGCCAGTACATCATCACCTCTCGTGCTCGCTGTTTGCATTTCACTATACCCAAGTGAGATTCATGAATGAGAGTCAGCATTCGTTTTCTGAGACTGGATGGGTATGACAATTCTGGATCCTTTGAAGATGATGCCATCAGAGACGGCCAGTTTGTCTCTCGAGTCCCAGAACTGCCACATGTCTACGGTCAGATCATTTCTTCTGTCTGGCCAGCTGTTCAGAATCGGGGTTTGCAACTGTCCAAGTTCTTGTGTGAATATTCCTGAAGTTGCGCATACATTTCCTTTGCAATTGGTGCATACGTGTTGTCTGTCTCTATGTGTGCTATTTCAGCAGTTTCGCCAGGAAGGTATGCACGTGAGAGAGTGTCTGGAAGCTGCATCTGGCTGCCTTTCCGGCATTTCACTTGTAGATTGTACCATTGTAGATGAAGTGGCATGCGTTGCAGTCGCATTGGTGCTGACAGAAGTGGTTTTGAAAAAATCTGCTACAGTGGTTTGTGGTCAGTGTACACAGTGACCTCTTTTCCAAAGATGTAGCAGTGAAATTTCTTGCTGGCGGGGCAGTGGACAGCATCTCTTTTTCTATTTGAGCATAACGCTTTTCTGCTTGAGTCATTGATCATGAGCTATATGCTACAGGCCTTCCATCCTGGATAAGAACTGCTCCAAGTCCGTGCTGACATCACAGTGGATTTCAACTGGTGTTTTGACGTCGTAGTACTTCAAGACTGGAGGATGACAGCAGAGAGTTTTCAGTTTTGTGAAGGCTTGTTCATGACTCTTTTGCCAGTCAAACAGAGCATCTTCTTTCAGAAGATCACGCAGAGGGGCGCTTTCTTCACTCAGGTTTGGTATGAACTTGCTAAGGTAAGTGACAAAACCCAGGAAGCGTCAGACATCATCTTTGGTTTGGGGAGCTGGCATCTCTTGAACTGCTTCCACTTTTGCTGGGTCAGGCTTTAGTCCTTCAGCCCATGAGAAAATGACTAGCTTATGGCATGCTGGACTGTCGGATGTGCAGCTTTTCAGGGTTCAATTTTAGATTGTAGCTTGTAGCTCTTTCCACCACTTTGTTTTAGTATCTGGTCATGGTGTTCAGTGTCACACGACCTGCAACCAAAATGTCATCCATCATTGCATATGCTCCCTTGATGCCTTCTAGCATTTGGTCCATGATCCTTTGAAACACCTTTGGAGCACAGGAAATGCCAAATGGAAGGCGTAGCCAGTGGTACCTTCCAATTGGGGTGTTAAAAGTAGTCAGAATGATGATGATGCCTCGTCCAGCTTTATTTGTAAGAACCCACTTTTCGCATCCAATTTTGAAAATACTTTTGCATCAGGAATGTCTGCTATGATCTCTTCGACTGTATGCATTGGATAGTGCTCATGTTGAATAGCAGCATTGAAGTCTTTGGGATCTATACAAATACGAACTTTGTCATTCTGAGAACGACAGTATTGAACTTACCCATTCAGTGGGCTCTTCAACTTTGATAATGTGTCCATCTGCTTCCATTTTGTGGAGCTTCTTGATGATCTTTTTCACGCAGAGCTGCAGGCTGGCAACGTGCAGGGTGAACAGCTCCTTTTGCATCTGGTTTCAGCTTGATGCTGTATTCTCCTGGCAGAGTTCCAGTCGTACACTCCAGCTCAGGAAACTCATTGAAACTAGAAGTTGTCTGTTAGCTGCAGGCCCACTGTTGACAAACGAGCAATAAGACCAAGATTTTCTGCAGTTGTACCAGAAATCACATTCTCTTGATCTATGTTGAAGATTTCAAACCGTGTTTTGATGACTTTTCCATTGTGGTGATTGGAAGATCTGCTGTACCAATAGGCTTGATGTTGTGGTTGGAGTAGGTGCGTAAAATCTTATCAGAGGAGCAGATCTCACTACAGTGAGATATCTTCTGGTAGTCTCAGACTGTGAGAGTATTGCACCTTGCTCCCGTGTCTGTCTTGAATTTGATGGGGGGGTTTTTCATGAATTGACACAATTTGGTTCCATTTGTCACTACTTTTGAAGTCATTAACTCTCTTCAGTTCTTTCCCTTGAATTTTATCACCGGTGATCGACGGTTTTTCTTCCTGGAATTATGGTATTTAAAGTAACATTTTGTTATATGAAGCAATATATATATTGCCCAAAAAAAACGAAATAGACACATTCATCACAAAAATATATTATTATTTTAGAAATAATGCGCAGAATGTTACGGAAAAAAGAACATGTTTCATGCAAAATGCAAATATCTCAAAAACTGTAGAGACTTAAGCTTAGTGCTGTGGACCATCAGGACTTCTGATTCTGATTCTGAGTCTGTTGCTACAGTGTGTACATTCTGATGTCTTCTGCACACTTTCCTCCAGTGGTTGGGTCTTCTGCAATGTGCGCATGTAGTTCCCATAGTTGGACAGCTCCCTTTCGTGTGTGGGTGTTTGGGATCTCCACCACAATGAAAACAAAATTTGTGTTCTCTTTCCCTGTATGTTGTTGGTTTGATCGTTTCTTTCTGACTGCATCAACAGCTGGTTTTTGTTTCTTCATCAGTAACATAAGGTTCTTGTTTTGTCATGTTGACATATTGTTTCTTGCGCCTTACAGTGTTTACATGTATCTACTTCTGACTCGTCACGAACAGTGTGAAGTTGTTTTCTGTGATAGCTTGAATTGCTGACCAATTTCTATGGCTTGGGTAAGAGTGAGAGCTTCTCCTTTCTCAAGCAGCCTTTCTTGTAGTTTCTTGTCATGCACTCTGTCAATTATACAGTCTACCATAATGTCATCATTGTCTCTGTAGTCACAGTCCATCACGATCAGTTTTAGATCTTTTACAAAGTTGTCAGAGGACTCACCTTGGTCCTGTTTCGTTTGTTTGTTTTTTGTGTCTTGCCACACATTTGTTCTTTCTTGGACGAACGTAAGTTTCAAATTTGGTGAGAACTGCTTCAGGATTTTCTTTTTCATTATCAGTCCACTGTAGAGTGCGGTAGATTTAACTATATTGAGCGCCAATCCAAGTTCCGATCCATCCAGCTTTTTGCTTGTCAGTTCGCGTCACCAATGGACCATCAAACACGAATCCAACGTGATCTTTGAAGTGAATGAATTCCTGGAAAAAATCAGTTGCGTTCCAATCGATAGAGGGGTGTTCAAAGTTCACATTCGCCATAATTCACTCCTTCAGCCTTTTATCAGGTGTGTGAGTGAGGTAAAGTTTTCGGACACCATGTAGCATCTGGATCGTAAACCAGCAGAAGCGTCGTTGGGTTGTCAGGGAGTTGTTAGCAGAGCAACGTAGAAAGTTTCAAGCCACAGTTCCACATTAGTGTTGCACTACAGTTTCGTATGTTACATTTCCGTTCCACGCATTCTTTTCAAATGTTACGATTCTGAATACGTTATATTTTGACAAGCAGTGCATTTTAGACAACAGATTAGCTGCTGATTTTGTATTAAACAATAATTAAACTTAAGCGTACTTAGAGCGATGGCATTGGTCAAAGTATATTGAATAGTCCTGTTAACCTCTTACTATGATTTGGTTTTAAATTTTGTGATTATTTAATATCATAATGTAATGTGTAATGTAGTATATTTGTAGGTAGGCGTGTTTGTGTGTGTGTGTATATGCAAGCACGTGCCTTATCTTTTTATTTCATTTCACTTTGTTTTATTTTATTTCTTTTTTTTAATTTGTTTTTGTGTGTGTGTGTGTGTGTGTGTGTGTGTAATATCACCAATTATGGTGAAAACACATTAAATAAAAGATTCATTCTTTGAATCTCTCACTCTCTCTCAGTATGTGTGTGTGTGTGTGTGTGTGTGTGTGTAAGAGAGACGGTGAAACAAAGTGATCATGATGCTTCATGACCATGGATACTGACTGCAAATCTTGTGTTTATGGGTGTGTGTGATGGAGTTATTCTCAAAATGCTACGAGCTCCATAAATTGGATCTATTTGCCACCTTTGTGCTGTATTTACTTGACGTGTTCAATATACACCCACAAAATTGTATTTAAAAAAATGCTAACACAATCTGTTAATGGTGTTCGTAGCTGTTTTAGGTTAGAATACATTGCTTGTGTAAGAAATTCATACAAGAAAATTTGTAAAGGTTTATATAATGGCCTCTCATTGTGATGATATGATTAAAAAAAAAAAAAAAAGACTCATATACTGCCACAGTCCGTAAACCTATGAAAAGCGTTTGATGACATTAACTCTTCAGTTCTTTCCCTTGAATTTCGATCACTGGTGATCGACGGTTTTCTTCCCGGAATTATGAAATTTAAAACAACATTTTTGTTATCTGAAGCAATTTATCAGCTAGAAAACCCAAAATTGACATATCATCATCACAAAAATTAATATTTTAGAAATGATGGGCAGAATCTTACGAACAAAGAACGTCCGACATGCAAAATGCAAAAATCTCATAAACTGTTGAGAGTAAAGTTATGAGTAGGCATATGTACAGTCTGATTTGTGTATATACCAAGTGATTATTAAATGTTTAGCTGGGCAACATGAATAAATGAGTGAAACAGTTTGGTGCGTTTGTATGTGCAGGAACAGGACTGGTGCTGTTTTTCACTGGCGGTAGCAGGAGTGTCAGCAATGTACTCACCTAGTGATGATGTAGTGGATCTGACACCAACCAACTTTCATTCTAAAGTCATCAATGGCGATGAGCTGTGGATCGTGGAATTCTATGCTCCTTGGTAAGATACAATACAACTTGTCAAAAACAACCACCAGCAACCCTTTCACTCAGTGCCAATGGCATTGTGCTTCAGCTGTGAAGTTGGCATACTGGTCACTCACTGGGATAAATTAAAACTTAAAGCATTATCAAAATGGGGAATTTTTTGTGCACATGCAAGTTTCAGTCCAAGAGAATCTACACAGGGCATAACTTGACCATTGAACTGTACATAGTTCTTGCCCATAGGCCCCAAACTGTAGTTTTCTCTCTGATATTTTTGTTTGGAGACAAGTCTGAGGTCGCTCGTGCCTCAGATAAGATGTCGGAAGGAAGTGATTCTGTTTTTGAGAGGTATCAAACTTGTGATAGGTGAAGGATGCTAAATGACATTGAACTAAATTCAATAATGTGTTTTAAAAAAAAAAAAAAAAAATCATGAAATTCTTTTTGGTGTTTTTGGTAATGGATGATACAAACATTCTAAGGCACACATTCCTTTCTGACTGTTTTCCCATATCAGGATTTAGTGACATAGTTGACAGAAAATACAGAAATTTTCAAATGCAGAAATACAGGAAAATGTTATTTGGACTTCAGATATTGCAGAGTAAAGTGCTTGATAATTGATTATGTGTAACACGTAAGCTTGTAATTTTGTGCAGATCTCTGTTGAATTTTTGAAATATGGCAAAACTTTTCTGTCATGAGGAGCGAGACAAGGTGAAGAAATCCATTTTTATCACAGCTCCATTGAGTTAAAAGGAAAAAAAAATCTTGAAAGATGGGAGTATTTGGTTGGTGAAACTAGCACGAGGGGCCCGCATCTAAATGGCAGCAGCATTCATTTGTTGAGCTCATGGTTGTGAATTTTAGGGGGTTGAAAACTCCTTCTATCCATCCAGCAGTCGGTAGGTACCTGATTGATTCCATTTAGGGACAGTTAAAGGGATTGAAAAAAGAGGATAGGGCTTTGTCTTTTGTCGTTCTCCGTACCTTTGGTCTTTAAGCTATTGGTTTGTAACCGTTAAATCTAGTGAAGATAAAGAGATAGATGGTCCAGAAAAACAAGTCTTAAAGCCAGATGTTTCTACTGAGACAGTTCAGTGCACTGCTATGTTAGTACGTACATATCCATGTGAGAGAGAAACAGGTTTGACTGTGTACTAAGCGAGAAAAATTGTGAATACAATTTATGAGGATGAATGTCTTGCCAAATGTAGATAATAATTGTGTGGATGAATGACCTGTGAGTTGATTTTAACGTGGTGACAGCCCTGATATGGCCCTTTGCAGTCGGCTGGGCTATAAGCAACATTATCTTATCTTATCTTATCTAAATGTAGATAATGTAGGATATCTATGTAATTGTTTATACCTGTGCATCTTTGTAAAGTGCCTATAGGATCTTAACATTCAGTTCATTATGTTCATCATGATAAGTGTTATAAATATAGAAGTAGTTTCAGATGTTTTTTGTGACCATGACAAATAAACACAAATGAGTGATTTAACAGAACTTACCTTTCAAACAAAATTTCTGTTGTTTCTGTCTCTGTGTCCGACTATGTGACATTGTGTCTACTATATTGTTTGCCTTTCTATTTAAAGAAAAGAAAATGTATAATTTTATCGACCAGGTGTGGCCACTGTCAAAGCTTGGCTCCAGAGTGGAAAAAAGCAGCATCAGCTTTGAAGGTATGGCATCTGTTGGTTTGATTATATTGTCCAGTCTGCTAAAGACTGGGGTTTAAGTAAGATGATAAGTAAACTAGTAAATACATAGATACATGGGTAAAGTGCTACATCAAAGGCTAATACATTCAGTTGTATTAGCATGCTTTAGAAATTGTATGGAGAGACTGTTAACAATCATTTGCTATGATATTTTGGTGCAATTTCATTTTTGCAGATCATATATCAATTCTTTGCAAGAGAGAAATGGATGTATGTACAGCTTGTTATGATATGTAGTATTTAATCGTAATATAACATGCTTTTTATTTTCTGCCTCTGAAGCATCATGTTGTGAAAATTGACAGGAATTTGTCAGCGGATGTGCGTGCGCGGGGGGACAGAAACTGTGGTCAGTTGTGACTGGTCTCACAGTGGACATTTTGCGTTGGGATCATTGGACTGGGTTTCTTTGCTCTACAAAGATGAGGTGGTGGCAACGCAGAGACTCGCTGTTGACAGTGGTGGCCAATCACACTCTGGATCTCTCTCCGACAATGGAGTGTTGGACTGGTTATCTGTATCTACAAGATGTGAGAGGACAAGACAAAGATAAAACATTGCCGTTCAGGATTGGTTTCAACAGTGTGGATACCTGGTATTTTTTCTTCTCAGACACAAGCATCTGAACAAAGCTTTTACCCAAAAAGTGATGAGTGGTGTTTCCAATGCTCCGAATGTGGTGATGAGTGGTTTTCTTCTCTGAATGTGGTTACTGCGTAACAACGATGATCATTTTTACATGGATGGTTACTTGTAGGTTACATCGGGTTGTTGTTTATAAAAAAAATCTGTTGGCAAAGGATGGGATGGTTAATTTGAATGAGAGAAACTCCATTTGTGAAACGTCTAATGTGGTCATTTACACAAACACTGAAAGGGTAAGTATGTGAAGTGTGATCATTATACTGAGAGAATAAATTGGACCTTTACCTTTGAGGTCTTGTGGCTGTTAGTATGAAGTGATAACATGAAAGTTTATAAAAAGTCTTGTCCTGAAATAGGTGATTGACCTAAACGTGCCTTCTGATTTGGGGTATGGAGGTGTCATTATGGTAAACATTTGAACTACCGTTGTAATTTTAGATATATTCATGCTGCTTATGTGACAAGCAGTATTTTGAGAGAGTAATCAGAACCGTAAATTCTAGACAAAAAAAAAAAAAAGAGATGGTGACGCAGTGAAAGAAATTTTTCGCAAAAGGGAAATGCTTTTTGAAAACTTGTAATTTTTCAAGAAAACTATGAAAGGTTAACAGGTGAATGATGATAATGAAATTTAAAATAGATGATTGTTCCAACATCGGGTGAAGTCAGAGGCTTAGCACCTCCTGTCGAAAATCACACATACAGAAATGTCAAAAACTACCTTTTATTTTATTGTATTTTTATAATTCATGAAGCAGGAATATGTACAGCATTTACACTCAGGAGCTACTCAGTTACAAGATATGTTGTCCCTCCCCTCCCCTCCCCTTTTTTTTTTTTTCCCCAAGAGGTATGAATGCTTTTTACAGTTTGAAGCAGGAGGTATGACACCTTCCTAAAATTTTAAGATATACAACACTGGCTGATGATAATCAACCACAATGATTCAACATCAAAATATTGAATTATGTAAATTCTTGTGTGCATTTATGTTTGTGTACAGTATGTGTGTGTATTTGTTGTTTACTATGTATATGTAAAGTTGTATGTATAATTATAAGCACCTGAATGTGGTGTGTGCATGAAAAGTTTCAACCATGAGAGTGTGTTTGTCCTACAAGGTATGCAAGTACATAACGATATTTATCATTGAAAAAAATGAAAAGAAAAAGAACAAACATCCATGATTGGTCATGGAATGTTTTGAATTTCGTCATGTACTGATCTGTTCCACCCTGAATGAAGTGAAGCATGGAGAGGCTGGTGTTTCAGGGAATTGTGACTCACAAACAGGCAGTTCTATGCTGGAAGGGGGGGGGGGGGGGGGTTACAAGGATTGTTGGAAGTAGGAGTTGCCTCCCTTTAGGCAGTGAACGAGGGAGAAGAGTAGGGGGCAGAAGTAATAAAAAAAATCATTTTGTTATTGTGTGCCAGGTTTCTGACCTCTAGTATTTGTGCATGAATTTGTAAGTCCCAAAGTTGTGTGAGAAGCTCAAGATCAGCTTATTCAAGGGGCATGGAAGGAGGAGGAGATTGGTGCAAAACAAGACAAAGAGCCTAATAATCGGGGGGGGGGGGGGGGGGGGGGGGGGGGGGTGGGGGGGGGGGGTTGGGGGGGGGGTGGGGGGGGTGGGGGGGGGGGGGGGGGGGGGGGGGGGGGGGGGGGGGGGGGGGGGCGGTGTGGGGGGGGGGGGGTGGGGGGGGGGGGGGGGGGTGGGGGGGGGGGGGGGGGGGGGGGGAGGGGGGGGGGGGGGGGGGGGGGGTGGGGGGTGGGGGGGGGGGTGGGGGGGGGGGGGGGGGGGGGTGGGGTGGGGGGGGGGGGGGGTGGGGGGGGGGGGGGGGTGGGGGGGAGGGGGGGGGGGGGGAGGGGGGGGGGGGTGGGGGGGGGGGGGGGGGGAGGGGGGGGGGGGGGGGGGGGGGGGGGGGGGCGGGGGGGGGGGGGGGGGGGGGGGGGGGGGGGGGGGGGAGGGGGGGGGGGGGGGGGGGGGGGGGGGGGGGGGGGGGGGGGGGGGGGGGGGGGGGGGGGGGGGGGGGGGGGGGGGGGGGGGGGGGGGGGGGGGGGGGGGGGGGGGGGGGGGTGGGGGGGGGGGGGGGGGGGGGGGGGGGGGGGGGGGGGGGGGGGGGGGGGGGGGGGGGGGGGGGGGGGGAGGGGGGGGGGGGGGGGGGGGGGGGGGGGGGGGGGGGGGGGGGGGGGGGGGGGGGGGGGGGGGGGGGGGGGGGGGGGGTGGGGGGGGGGGGGGGGGGGGGGGGGGGGGGTGGGGGGGGTCGTTTTTTTTTTTTTTTTTCTTTTTTTTTTTTTCTTTTGATAGAAAGTGATCCGCTCTCTCTCCAGTTTTAGGCTGGTAGTCAAACCCTGTTTTTTGCTTCTTAAACTTGCCCCACTTCAAAATCCTACATTCCTAAATACCTTTTTTTGTTTGCACCATTGACGAACTGAATGACGATTGACCCAGTAACTCTTTAGACTCCAAAAAGGTGGCAGAAGCTGTGTTGGGGGATCATTGGAAAGAGCAGGGCAAGAGAGGGAGCAATGGGATCCAGGGATAGATACGAACTTTGGCTTCTTTCAGGTGTCGGCATAAACCCCAGCTGCAGGACGATTAGCTCTTAAAGGGTAAACCAAAACACATGTTGGTTATGCTTGCCTTCCACATGTTTTGGAAATGATCACAAACAGTAATAACACTGGATGGGTGTGTTCCTGTCTTCCGGCTAAGGACTGAACCATGTGCAATGACCCCCTTGTCCCTGAGGAGTTGTTGTCCTCACATGGTTTTTTTTTTTACTTTTTTTTACCTTTATTTTTTTTTTTTTTTTTTTCCTTCCTGTGGTAGTTGGTCATATTTGAAATTTTGCAATTGGAAGAAGTGATCGTAATTGTTTGCCCTAGTTTGCTGTATTGGTAATATCATTGCTGCCCCTTGCAGGTGAAGGTGGTGAATATTGTAGGATGTGTAGCTGGTATGGGGGTATTTCTTTTCTTTTCTTTCCTAACTTGTTCATGCATGAATTGGTGGTGAATTGGTGATATAATGAGATGACTGTCTGGCGTGCTGGTTTACTGATATGCTTGCTGGTTAATGATTGGGGATCTCCTACAATGCTTGCTATAGTGTTGGTGTAATTGCTTTTGGTAACCGGTGAAGTTCTGGTGATGTCTTGCATTGTTGGTGTAATGATGGTGATTTCTGAATTGCTGGTTGTATCACGGTGATTGGACATTTCTTGTGTAAGGACGGGTGATTGCCGGACATTGCTGGTTTATGACGTGATTGACGAGTGCTGTTGTAAGACGGGTGTATTGCCACATGCTGGTGTAATGACTTTGATTGACATTGCAGTGTAATATGGGGAGTGGACATTTATTGCTGGTGTAATAGGTCATTGGTCTGCAGTATTGCAGTGTAGTGACGGTGATTGTTTGCACTTGCTGGTTGTAATGATGCTGATCCTGATTGCCTGACATTGCTGTTGTACTGATGCTGATTTTGCTGATTGCCTGACATGCTGTTGTAATGATGCGGTGTCCTACATTGTCCGCATTGCTGTAAATGATTGGGTTTGTCTGACATTGCTTGTGTAATGACAGTGATTATCGGACATTGCCGGTGTCATGACCATTTATTGTCTGAATTGCAGTGTATGTGGCGTTGTCGGACGATTGTGGTGTAATGATGGTGATTGTCTGGACATGTGGCTGGTGTATGACGTGATTGTCTGACATGCTGGTGTTGACACTGATTGTCTTGCTTTGGCTCAGTATGATGGTGTTGACGTGCTTGTGTAATGATGGGGGAATTGTCTGACAGTTGCTGTGTGATGGTGATGGTTGACATTGCTGTTTGTAATGACCAGTGATTGTCTGGCATTGCTGTTGTAAATGAGGGGATAGTTTTTGTGTCTCTGCTTTTGTCAGCGTGTGGATGATGGACACTGCTGGTTAAAAATAGGTGGTCATTGCCTGAGGACATGTTTGTAAATATTGATATTGCAATTGTCTACTGTTGCTTTTGAAGTGAATTACCGTCTGATACCCCTGACTTCCTGGTAGATGGTTGATGGTGATTAACTAACATTGCTGGTGTAGGTGATTGATGATGGTTGATATGATGGCAGTAGCGGATGTTTCTATTGTTAAGCTGGTGATGGCCTGATGATGATGTGTCATCTGTTGTGATGGCCTATTGGTCCCTAGCTATTTCATTGCTGGTTGTGTAAATGCTGACTATTGCATGTGCATGTGTGTGTGTGTGTGCAGGGCCAACGCACAGCTCAAGGCCTTGTGGACTTTAGCATTAACCAGTCCAAGAGTGTGGCCATAGTGCCAACGTATCGGGCAAGAAAAGCGGAGATAGCAAGAGCAAGAGTTGTGCCGGTGCCCGGCCAGTCCTGTCCTGAGTGTATTGGCATCTTGGACTTTTGCTGTGAAGGGTCAGACCTGTGCCTTTTTGGCTTCCTCCTCTGCTGGTAATTTTGGTTTTGTGGCCCTTCCCTTTTCCTTCCTTCCTTTTCTCCCTTCCTTATACTTATTGCGCATGTTTTGATTGTGACATTTGTAAAAAAATTTAAGAGACA
>JADBJO010002505.1:12010-37010 GCA_016801955.1 Conus betulinus
CCCTTAAGTTTGCCGCCGACCCTTAGCTTTTTTTTTTCGCATGAAAGAAACAAGCAAATCAAACAAAACAAATCATGCACTCGGCAAATAGCGCTCACAGAGAAGCTGTGGTCAAGAACCAACATGGCTCTTAGCTTGGGATTTGATCTGTATGGGCAAAACACTTGGAGCTGGGGGGGGGGGGGGGGGGGTGTCGGGTGGGGGGGGGAAAACACTTGGAGCTGGGGGGGGGGGGGGGGGGGGGGGGGCGAAGGGGGGACGACGTTCCGGTAACGTACCCTTCTTTGGTCTTTTCCTACAGCGGTTTTCTCGCCTGTCTGTGCTCAAAACGACTGCCAATCACTCGACTGCTAGAAGCAAGTTACATCGAGTTGAGATCACACATTACAATGCAGAGAATCTGTTCTTGACGTTTGATCACGGTCACACAAAAAGCTCAATATGTTCATGTTTGTTGCCCCACCCCCACCCCCCTCCCCCTTAGTTCAGACTTGCTCCTGTCCATTCATCAGTTCCAGCTGAACGATGCTAATCTCGAGGTAGTTTAACATTTGGCAACACAATGTTTATCTCTCGCACTACCACCCCTCCCCCCAGCGCTCCCCAGTTAGTGAAATGGTGCCTGGAAAATAATGTCTTAGATCTTTTGGCACACGTATTTTGTTACCTCATGACAGCGGATCGTAAGGATTGCGTGACGGAAGGTACGGAGTTCGGGTATCTCCGTATCTCTCCGTTGTCAATCATGTGCAACAGGTTAGAGGTGGTATGGAAATTCTAGTCTACTTCTGGGAAGTTCACGCATCGCTGTTCCCTAAAGAATTGTCTTGAACAGGGAATCATACACATCGCCAGATACGGGCCTGTACCAGGCAAGCTTCTGGTGTTTTGTAGCAGCAAGCAGTTACTCTTGTCTACCTGTGTTTGTGTTGTCTGACTGCCTGAGACGTCTTTCGCTTTTGTATTCATTGTATGAGATGCGAAGGATCCGTCCGAAACACTGACTCTAAAATCTTGTTTTTTTTTTTTTTTTTTTTTTTTTTTTTTTGCTAGCACAGTAGCCACTTATCAGCTCTTACACACATGTAGAACGGGGAAGGAACAGGGAGACTTTCAGTGACGTGTACACCTTTATCTTCTCTGGTAAGCTAATCGATCTAGTTTTTTAGTTTTCCACAGACGCTGCTGAGTTCTGCCGTAACAGGTGTGGTGCGGCTCAACTTGATTACCTTTGTTGCGTTGCCTTCTTGCTCTGAAGAAATCAGAAATCCTCGTAGTGGTCGATCTTTTCCGGTCTCTGCCCGTTGAACGTTGTCTTGGCTGCTGAATATTGTATGTAGTTGTTCATCAAACTTTCGATTTTCCCTGAGCTGACTTCTGCCCCGTGTGTGTCTTTGATGTTTTTTTCCAGTCTGTGTTCCCGGACTTCCTGCCTGTGAGTTCCCGAAGTTCCGCTTCGCTGGCTCTCAAGAACAGGTTGACATCATCAGCAAAACAAGCTTTAAAATGTTAGCCTTCCGCGGATGTAAAGGTATGGAATTCTGAAAGCTTTCTGCGCATTTTCTAAGTTGGCACTGAGCCAAATGACGGAGAGGAGATCGTCATGTTGTCCTCCCTTAATAGTGCAAGAGCATTGTACAAAGTTGCTATTCTGGAGAGTCGCGATGTTTGTGTTTTTATATAGTACAGTGCTCATGCTTCTCAAAGCTGTCGTACACTTCATGTCAGATCCTGTCAAAGTACTTGAAGTGGTGTCTGGGTGAACTGTCAACTCAGTATAAAGAGAACGTGTCATCTTCTCTTCAATGTCCAATGTTATGAATGAAATGTTTGTGAAATAGCATCTTCTGACTGTTATGTGTCCGACCCGTGTAATGAAATATCCCTGCAGGTAGCAAGATATATTGTACAAAGTGAAGTCTGCCATGCAGTCCCCACATGCTGGGAGGCAGTGTCACAAAGTAGAGGGTAAAGTACAAACGCTGTAAGTGGTGAGGGCATGGCGTTAGCTGGACATGGCACAGTGGCAGACGGGAGGGAGACACAGCGCCGGCGAATGTTTGGGCGAAGCCTCCAAGGTAGTTGTTTATAAAGAAATTCTGCTCGCGTCTTCGTTGTGTGCTTCCGTACCTTGGATTCGGTGTTAATTAAGTTACAGTTCCCGTGACTAAGTCACAAGATTTCATTCTAGACAGCTTCACAGGGGGTGGTTTTGTGTAGTTGACGTTTTTCCCCCCCGGACTTGTCGATATCATTCCAGACGGCATCACAGGGCGTTGGTTTTTTGTTGTTGTTGATGATGATTTTTTCCCCCGGAGTTGTCAGAGTTGTGGCAGAGAGCTTGCGCTTGTGCTGGAGATGCTGAAAATGAACAGTTTGATGTTGGGGCGTTTTATGATGGACTCTCTTCTCTCGGAACTATGCTTGTTCTTTGCCAGAATTCATGGTGCCTTCCCATGGACTCCGTACAGGCGGACCCACAGAACATTTCCGTGGGATGACTGATCAAAGCTACCTTTCCTGCAGGTCTGACCATCATAGATTTTCTTTTGCGAGCGGGGGGCGGGGGGGGGGGGGGGGGGGGGGGGATGGAGGGTAGGGGGGAATTCTAAAGACTAGTCCAGCTGGGCGGATGGGTTTGTTTTCCGCATAATCCAAACGTTAGTTGTCAGTGCCGTGGTCAACGCCTGGCCCTGAACAACGTCCCACTAGAGGCGATTTGCCTCCCTTTAAAGCGTGGACAACTGTGTGCCGGAGTGTTGGGAGAGTCCCCTGGCTCACCCGGTAATGACTGCACTCTCTATTTCTAAGGTAGAAGTTTATGATTGTACAGTTCGTAGCAGTATCCAGTCGTATTCAATATTCAGTCGTTGTTTACGTCGTTGTTGTCTTTCATGATCATGACCTGACATTCACTTGTGTACAGTTCTTGAAGAGATTAGGCCCCCCCCCCGCCCTCCCCCCCCCCCCCACCCCCCCCCCCCCCCCCCCCCCCCCCCCCCCCCTCCAATTATTTATACAAAATTGTTTGTGAGGAGAGCCACCCCCCTCCCCTCCCTTCCCTATTCCCGCTCTTACAAGATTTGGGAGAGAAGAGAGAGATAGGGACCCCCTCCCCCCCCCCCCCCCTCCCCCGTCACTCACTGCCTGTCACTTTAAATTTGTCTAAGACAGATGTGAAAAAAGCAACACGAGTCTCTATTTCCGCTTCTTTCATCCCAAAATCCACTTTGTCGAAATTCATCTAATTTGTTTTAATATAAAGTGGATTTTTTAAAAGGCAAGAACGTGAATCAGAGACTACATATTTAACTCTTTACCCCCCCCCCCCCCCCCCCCCCACCCCCACCCCAGCCTAAAGTTAATTCATTAAGCATAGTTTTGTGCCGCCTAGGAGTCGTGCAGAAAGATTGACTACGTGCAACAAATGTATCTTATTTGTGGTGTATGGTTGCTCATGTGTTAAAGCTTTAAATGTTTCTTGTTGCTCAGATGTGCTTTGTAATAAAGATATCTGTGGTGTCTATATGGCATCTTACTCGCTTTAAGTGTGTGCGTGCCTGCATGCTAGCGTGCGCGCGCGCGCGCGCGCGCGCGCGCGCGCGCGCGTGTGTGTGTGTGTGTGTGTGTGTGTGTGTGTGTGTGTGTGTGTGTGTGTGAGTGAGAGAGAGAGAGAGAGAGAGAGAGAGAGAGAGAGAGAGAGAACAGTGCACGAGTCGAAAGCATCTGGTGATATTTGGTTTCAGTCTTACTAGTACACGGGGGGAAAAGTGTACACGAGAGATCTTTTCGTCTGTGGCGGTGGGGATGTCGTTTCTAGACTGTGTGTGTGTGTGTGTGTGTGTGTGTGTGTGTGTGTGTGTGTGTGATGTCTCCACGGCGTTTCCAAGTCTCTTTTTTCTAAAAAAAAAAAATTGGAGCATGGAGGGGAGGGAACTCGTGACAAGAGAGAGAGAGAGAGAGAGAGAGAGAGAGAGAGAGAGAGAGAGAGAGAGAGAGAGAGAGAGAATGTGTGTACATGCATTCGCAAGCGTGTGTGTGCGTGCGTGCATGCTTGCGTGTGTGTGTGTGTGTGTGTGTGTGTGTGTGTGTGTGTGTGTGTGTGTGTGTGTGTGCGCGCGCGCGCGCACACACACACGAGTTTTTGCACGGGGTCTAGTGCCCCTACCCCCTCCTCCCCATGCCCCTACATTTTCGCGCCCTCTCCTCTCTCTCCTCCTCAGAGGAGCATCTGAGTAATACTTTCAGTTCTTTATATACAATCAAAAAACACCTATCACGTTCATATTATCGACGTGACCAAACTGTGCTTTACCCGCTAGCTGGCTAGCAATACCCGTCACTTCTTACCCCCTTCAACTACCCCCACCCCCCCAACGCACCTTAACCAAAAGAACAAAAAAAAAAAAAAAAAAAAAAAAAACTTTGCTGATTTAACGTGTATTTGCCGCCTTATCTGTCCTTCATTGTTTCCCATATCAAGATGGCACACTGATGACCAAGCATAGTTTCTCACTTAACTGATGTCTGTGATCTAGTTCGCGGATATCGTTGAGTTACGACGAACCACGGATTGATTTTCCGTTGAAGTTTTGAACGGTCTTTCCTCAAGGGACGTACCTGTACCTCACCCAGCAAAATGGTGCCCGCTGGTGGTGGACCAAAACATGTTGTTAAAGCATAGAAAGTTCTGCATGGGCTCTGACATCGATTTTTAGCGGTCTCGATGTTTCGCCTCTTATAAGTTATGAGGTATTGTCTACTTGAATTACGGCCATACCGAATGAAATATGTATTCACGAATCGAAAATTCATATTTTGATCAGACCAACCACATGCTGATTTTCATCACAGGAGAATTTGTCAACAGTCCCGAATACATTTTTTTTTTTATTACAGGAGAGCATTGATGTGGTTACTTCCCTGTCAAATTGATTTGTTTTACGGAAGAGCTTTGTTAATGGTTACTTCCCTTTCAAATTGATTTGTACTACAGGAGAGCTTTTGATATGGTTACTTCCCTTTGCATGTACTTCAGCAGTTTTCGGAGCATGCTGAGTGATCTTTCTCAAGGCTTATCGGCGACATAAGCGTTATGTTGTCGTCTTGCATGGCAGGCGCTACTTCACACACGTACGAAGAGGAGGAGGCGGGGGGGGGGGGGGCGGGGGGGGGGGGGGGGAGATCTTTCAGATCGCCAGTTACTAGACGATTTAAGTGCAAAGACAAGAGCTACTGTGTTGTCAAATCAAAGAATAAAAGCATTACATCATGAACACGACAAGTATAGACCAATCTGGTCTCCTTCAGGCAAGACGACTGACATTTAAGGCAGTGCAAATGAAGGACGAACCGTTCTCTTCAAGCTGGGTGCAAAAAGGCTACAGAATGGGAATCGAGGCTGAAGGGGAGGCAATATGGGTTTCGATAACAATGATAGCTTAAAGAAAATACTACCACTACTACTAATGATGATGATAATGAGTAGTATAACCATATAGTAATGATAATGATAAGCGTAGTGATAATAATGCTGCTAACAAAGAGGGAAGAATGGAGTTAGAGAATAGTTACAATAATATGGTTATAATAGCAATGATAATGAGGAGGAGGAGGAAGAGGAGAGGAGGAAGAAGGGGGAGGTGAGGAGAGGAGGATGGAGGAGGAGGAGGGGAGGGGGGGGGGGGTGAAGAGGAAACAGATAATGAGGAAGCTGGTAAGAAAGATAACGAGAAAGATAGTGAGATAGAATCTTGCCTGAAACAGACCAGATAGGTCAAAACGCATTGTGTTCGTTTCGTGATTCGTTTAATCTTTCATTTGGCGGCACAGCAATTCCATCTTCGCTGCTGTTTCAACTTGCACCTGCATTTACCTTACTTTTGTATCCACACGGACGATCTAGGTTTGTGGTCTAGTAGTTCGTTCTATAGTGTTAGGAACCGCCCCTGCTGAGTCCCTGTTATCCTCCCCCCACACCCTTCCACCCGTCTTATTTGTGTGTTTTTCATCAGCCTAATTCCCACGCTGCTCACTGCGCCTGCAGTTCACAGAGCCGCATCCAGACTCGTCTAACCGGCACCATAGGGACCAATCCGTATCAAGTCGTCCCAAGACTACCCACTGACGAACAACCTGCTTTACTGCCTAATTAAGTTGCTGAAGTTCGGTAGTGCTCTGTCCTGATCCAGCTTTCGAAGGACATCTCCCGTTAACGATTTTGTTTTCTTTCCCATGGCCGAGTATGTGCCACAGAGCACGCGCGCGCACGCACCCACGCACGCACGCACGCACGCACGCGCGCGCGCGCACACACACACACACACACACACACACACACACACACACACACACACACACACACACACACACACACACGCACGCACGCACGCTCGCTAAGAGGTAAGGGAGAGAGAGAGAAAATGAGAAGACGGACAGACAGTTTTCGTAACTACAAGGAGCAGAAGCAACAACACTGAAGCAAAAAGTCACCATCGACTTTCTTTAGTTTGTATTTGAACTCCTTTAAAAACATTTCTTCGAAGGTGAAAAAAAAAAAAAAAAAAAAAAAACAACTGGACAATTGAGTCATTTGAACACGACTAGCACTACATTGCATGTAGACGCCCCGGTGAGGGCAAATGTGTGCTTGTGTGTCTGTGTGCGTGTGCGTACGTGTGTCTGTCCGTTTTTGTTATTGTTGTTGTTGTGCTCGCAAGTAGGGCTATAATGCGTGCGGAAGGAGCAAAGCGCGCACATGAAAGTGTCTACGCATTAACAAAAAAAACAAAAAACAAAAAACAAAAAAATCGCACTACCCACCTGTGTGTAAGCCTATTACTTTGTTTTTCGTTCGTTCTAACTCAGCTTTCATGTTCACACTGGGAAAATCGATCATCATGACTTTTTCCTTTCGGCTATTTGATCTGTAGAGATGTACCATTAGTTTTATTAAAAAAAAACAAAAAAAAACCCCCCCCCGCCCCCGCCCCAAAAGCTCAATATTTGATAAATTTCAAAGATTATTGCCGTACTTCTGCTTTGATTCATACTGTGAAGTTTACTATACAGCGATCATTACCATTCATTGTACACATTCAAACATGGTCTGCTGTATACTTGGGCACGTGAATCAAGGAAAGACAATGATCTGAACATTTTTCACCTGGGAGTGAAGTACAAACGTTTACACGCGGGCAACATACTTATCATGCCGACTGTATGACAATGGGCAAGAGAGAGAGAGAGAGAGAGAGAGAGAGAGAGAGAGAGAGAGAGAGAGAGAGAGAGAGAGAGAGAGATTCATGCCGATCGTACGACAGTGCGGCGAGAGAGAGAGACAGAGACAGACAGAGACACATAGAGAGGAGAGGAGAGAGGAACTACAGAGAAAAAAGGCGATGGTGGAGAAGAGAGAGACAGACGCGGGAAGGGAACGATAAAGATGCGCGAGGGGAAGGGGGAGGAAGAGGGGAGGGGGGGGGGGAGGGAGAAAGAGAGAGAGAGGTGTGTGTGCGTGTGTTTAGAGACAAAACTATCCAAAACCTGTTGTAGGATATGTATCTTGAATAACAACAAATAATGCCTGCTTCCTGAAATGACATGAAAAGACTAAACTGGACTTGTACACGCACTTACAGAGAGAGACAGAGAGAGAGAGAGGGGGGGGGGAGAAAGAGCGTGAGAAAGAAAGAGAGAGAGGAGGTGGGGGGGGAAGGAGGAAGAGAGACTACAGAGAAGAGAAGCGGAGGTGGAGGTGGAAGGAAGGAGGAGGGGAGGGGAGAGGGTTAAGTGGGGAAGAGGAGGAGGTGGTGAGAGAGAGAGAGAGGGTTAGAGAGAGAGAGAGAGAGAGAGAGAGAGAGAGAGAAGGGGGGGGGGGGAGGAAAGGAGAGGAGATGGACAGGGAGGGGGGTGGGGAAGGAAGGAACCAGTGTTTAGTGACAAGAGTATTCAACAACCCTGTTGTAGAATGTGTATCGTGTATTACAACAAATGATCACTTGCTTCCTGAGACGGCGTAAGAAGAGACTTCATCTGGGCCTGACCAGTGCGAACCGCGCTCGCTCCCCATCCCATCCTGTGTCTACCCAGCCTTGGAGTCGTCATCCTGTCCGGGACTTCCTTTGTTCACCCTCCCCTTCTTTGCTGCATCGACCTTCTCCATCACCCAGTCACCACGTAGGATGCTACGGTGTATGGACAAGAAATGTCCCCATCTCATGTGTGTTTTACCCCCCCCGGGCAGATCTGTGAGACGAAGCACCCCTGGAATGTCCGGATTGACTCTTCATTTCACGCATGCGTCTTTCAGAGAGAGAAACGTATTTACACTTCAGATTCGTAGGAAAGAAATTCGGTTGGCCGTAGGATAATACATATCAAAGAAATGAAGATCAGATAATAGCGGCGAATCTGTAGAAACCAAAACGTAGCGTGTTCTCGGTCATGATTTCTTCAGGATGATTATTTACATGACGTTCGCATTAAATATTTCAAACATTTTAAGTCATTTGCACTAGACAACACCACAGCCGATTGCACATGTTTGATATAGACTTTAAAAAATTGTTTTGGGGGTAGGATGGAACTGGAAGGGGCGGGTGAGGGGGTGTGTCTCGAATGTGACAAGTGTAATTTAGAACGATTCCCGAGAGTAATTTTCAAAAAAACTGCCCTTAGGATTAAACGAATGGCATTCATGTCCATCACACCATTTTCCACTGTTTCACTGCTTCCCATTTAATCTGCTGTTCGACAGTTGCCATGATCTAAAACTTTTAGATAAATCCCCGTGTTCACTCTCACAACTTCAAAACCAAAATTGTGACATGATATATATATATAGATTCATCAAGATATTCAATATGAAAACTTTTTTTTTGCTTCGTTTCCTTCTTCATGGTCATTGGGAATCAACATGAACATGTGATGGCAAGAGCAAGCGTGCTGCTCATGTTCCCCAGAAAACAGGGCCTGTCTTATGCCGCAGTTAACGGATTTAAAAAAAACAGAACAGGATCCGAACTGTAAATCATAAATGTGCTCTACCACCACCACCACTCACATTTAAATTCATACATGAATCTACAATTCTCTATTTTGTACCAGGCACTGTATCAAATCCAACATGGCTCTTAGCTTGGGAGTTGATCTGTATGGGCAAAACACTTGGAGCTGGGGGGGGGGGGGGGGGGGCGAAGGGGGGACGTTCCGGTAACGTACCCTTCTTTGGTCTTTTCCTACAGCGTTTTCTCGCCTGTCTGTGCCAATCACTCGGCTGCTAGAAGCAAGTTACATCGAGTTGAGATCACACATTACAATACAGAGAATCTGTTCTTGACGTTTGATCACGGTCACACAAAAAGCTCAATATGTTCATGTTTTGTTGCCCCCCCCCCACCCCCCCTCCCCCTTAGTTCAGACTTGCTCCTGTCCATTCATCAGTTCCAGCTGAACGATGCTAATCTCGAGGTAGTTTAACATTTGGCAACACAATGTTTATCTCTCGCACTACCACCCCTCCCCCCAGCGCTCCCCAGTTAGTGAAATGGTGCCTGGAAAATAATGTCTTAGATCTTTTGGCACACGTATTTTGTTACCTCATGACAGCGGATCGTAAGGATTGCGTGACGGAAGGTACGGAGTTCGGGTATCTCCGTATCTCTCCGTTGTCAATCATGTGCACAGGTTAGAGGTGGTATGGAAATTCTAGTCTACTTCTGGGAAGTTCACGCATCGTTGTTCCCTAAAGAATTGTCTTGAACAGGGAATCATACACATCGCCAGATACGGGCCTGTACCAGGCAAGCTTCTGGTGTTTTGTAGCAGCAAGCAGTTACTCTTGTCTACCTGTGTTTTGTGTTGTCTGACTGCCTGAGACGGCCTTTCGCTTTTGTATTCATTGTATGAGATGCGAAGGATCCGTCCGAAACACTGACTCTAAAATCTTGGGTTTTTTTTTTTTTTTTTTTTTTTTTTTTTGCTAGCACAGTAGCCACTTATCAGCTCTTACACACATGTAGAACGGGGGAAGGAACAGGGAGACTTTCAGTGACGTGTACACCTTTATCTTTCTCTGGTAAGCTAATCGATCTAGTTTTTAGTTTTCCACAGACGCTCTGAGTTCTGCCGTAACAGGTGTGGTGCGGCTCAACTTGATTTCCTTTGTTGCGTTGCCTTCTTGCTCTGAAGAAACCAGAAATCCTCGTAGTGGTCGATCTTTTCCGGTCTCTGCCCGTTGAACGTTGTCTTGGCTGCTGAATATTGTATGTAGTTGTGTTCATCAAACTTTCGATTTTCCCTGAGCTGACTTCTGCCCCGTGTGTCTTTGATGCTTTTTGCTTTTTTCCAGTCTGTGTTCCCGGACTTCCTGCCTGTGAGTTCCCGAAGTTCCGCTTCGCTGGCTCTCAAGAACAGGTTGACATCATCAGCAAAACAAGCTTTAAAATGTTAGCCTTCCGCGGATGTAAAGGTATGGAATTCTGAAAGCTTTCTGCGCATTTTCTAAGTTGGCACTGAGCCAAATGACGGAGAGGAGATCGTCATGTTGTCCTCCCTTAATAGTGCAAGAGCATTGTACAAAGTTGCTATTCTGGAGAGTCGCGATGTTTGTGTTTTTATATAGTACAGTGCTCATGCTTCTCAAAGCTGTCGTACACTTCATGTCAGATCCTGTCAAAGTACTTGAAGTGGTGTCTGGGTGAACTGTCAACTCAGTATAAAGAGAACGTGTCATCTTCTCTTCAATGTCCAATGTTATGAATGAAATGTTTGTGAAATAGCATCTTCTGACTGTTATTGTCCGACCCGTGTAATGAAATATCCCTGCAGATAGCAAGATATATTGTACAAAGTGAAGTCTGCCATGCAGTCCCCACATGCTGGGAGGCAGTGTCACAAAGTAGAGGGTAAAGTACAAACGCTGTAAGTGGTGAGGGCATGGCGTTAGCTGGACATGGCACAGTGGCAGACGGGAGGGAGACACAGCGCCGGCGAATGTTTGGGCGAAGCCTCCAAGGTAGTTGTTTATAAAGAAATTCTGCTCGCGTCTTCGTTGTGTGCTTCCGTACCTTGGATTCGGTGTTAATTAAGTTACAGTTCCCGTGACTAAGTCACAAGATTTCATTCTAGACAGCTTCACAGGGGGTTGGTTTTGTTGTAGTTGACGTTTTTTTCCCCCGGACTTGTCGATATCATTCCAGACGGCATCACAGGGCGTTGGTTTTGTTGTTGTTGATGATGATTTTTTTTCCCCGGAGTTGTCAGAGTTGTGGCAGAGATTGCGCTTGTGCTGGAGATGCTGAAAATGAACAGTTTGATGTTGGGGCGTTTTATGATGGACTCTCTTCTCTCGGAACTATGCTTGTTCTTTGCCAGAATTCATGGTGCCTTCCCATGGACTCCGTACAGGCGGACCCACAGAACATTTCCGTGGGATGACTGATCAAAGCTACCTTTCCTGCAGGTCTGACCATCATAGATTTTCTTTTGCGAGGCGGGGGGGGGGGGGGGGGGGGGATGGAGGTAGGGGGAATTCTTAAGAACTAGTCCAGCTGGGCGGATGGGTTTGTTTTCCGCATAATCCAAACGTTAGTTGTCAGTGCCGTGGTCAACGCCTGGCCCTGAACAACGTCCACTAGAGGCGATTTGCCTCCCTTTAAAGCGTGGACAACTGTGTGCCGGAGTGTTGGGAGAGTCCCCTGGCTCACCGGTAATGACTGCACTCTCTATTTCTAAGGTAGAAGTTTATGATTGTACAGTTCGTAGCAGTATCCAGTCGTATTCAATATTCAGTCGTTGTTTACGTCGTTGTTGTCTTTCATGATCATGACCTGACATTCACTTGTGTACAGTTCTTGAAGAGAGCCCCCCCCCCCCCCCTCCAATTATTTATACAAAATTGTTTGTGAGGAGAGCCACCCCCCTCCCCTCCCTTCCCTATTCCCGCTCTTACAAGATTTTGGGAGAGAAGAGAGAGATAGGGACCCCCCCCCCCCCCACGTCACTCACTGCCTGTCACTTTAAATTTGTCTAAGACAGATGTGAAAAGCAACACGAGTCTCTATTTCCGCTTCTTTCATCCCAAAATCCACTTTTGTCGAAATTCATCTAATTTGTTTTAATATAAAGTGGATTTTTTTAAAAGGCAAGAACGTGAATCAGAGACTACATATTTAACTCTTTACCCCCCCCACCCCCACCCCCCACCCCAGCCTAAAGTTAATTCATTAAGCATAGTTTTGTGCCGCCTAGGAGTCGTGCAGAAAGATTGACTACGTGCAACAAATGTATCTTATTTGTGGTGTATGGTTGCTCATGTGTTAAAGCTTTAAATGTTTCTTGTTGCTCAGATGTGCTTTGTAATAAGATATCTGTGGTGTCTATATGGCATCTTACTCGCTTTAAGTGTGTGCGTGCCTGCATGCTAGCGTGCGCGCGCGCGCGTGTGTGTGTGTGTGTGTGTGTGTGTGTGTGTGTGTGTGTGTGTGTGTGAGAGAGAGAGAGAGAGAGAGAGAGAGAGAGAGAGAGAGAGAGAGAGAGAGAGAGAACAGTGCACGAGTCGAAAGCATCTGGTGATATTTGGTTTCAGTCTTACTAGTACACGGGGGAAAAGTGTACACGAGAGATCTTTTCGTCTGTGGCGGTGGGGATGTCGTTTCTAGACTCTGTGTGTGTGTGTGTGTGTGTGTGTGTGTGTGTGTGTGTGTGTGTGTGTGTGTGTGTGATGTCTCCACGGCGTTTCCAAGTCTCTTTTTTCTAAAAAAAAAAAATTGGAGCATGGAGGGGAGGGAACTCGTGACAGAGAGAGAGAGAGAGAGAGAGAGAGAGAGAGAGAGAGAGAGAGAGAGAGAGAGAGAGAGAATGTGTGTACATGCATTCGCAAGCGCGTGTGTGTGCGTGCGTGCATGCTTGCTTGCGTGTGTGTGTGTGTGTGTGTGTGTGTGTGTGTGTGTGTGTGTGTGTGTGTGTGTGTGTGCGCGCGCGCGCACACACACACGAGTTTTTGCACGGGGTCTAGTGCCCCTACCCCCTCCTCCCCATGCCCCTACATTTTCGCCCTCTCCTCTCTCTCCTCCTCAGAGGAGCATCTGAGTAATACTTTCAGTTCTTTTATAACAATCAAAAACACCTATCACGTTCATATTATCGACGTGACCAAACTGTGCTTTTACCCGCTAGCTGGCTAACATCCCCGTCACTTCTTACCCCCTCAACTACCCCCACCCCCAACGCACTTAACCAAAAAAAAACAACAACAAAAAAAAAAAAACTTTGCTGATTTAACGTGTGTATTTGCCGCCTTATCTGTCCTTCATTGTTTCCCATATCAAGATGGCACACTGATGACCAAGCATAGTTTCTCACTTAACTGATGTCTCTGATCTAGGTCGCGGATATCGTTGAGTTACGACGAACCACGGATTGATTTTCCGTTGAAGTTTGAACGGTCTTTCCTCAAGGGACGTACCTGTACCTCACCCAGCAAAATGGTGCCCGCTGGTGGTGGACCAAAACATGTTGTTAAAGCATAGAAAGTTCTGCATGGGCTCTGACACCGATTTTTAGCGGTCTCGATGTTTCGCCTCTTATAAGTTATGAGGTATTGTCTACTTGAATTACGGCCATACCGAATGAAATATGTATTCACGAATCGAAAATTCATATTTTGATCAGACCAACCACATGCTGATTTTCATCACAGGAGAATTTGTCAACAGTCCCGAATACATTTTTTTTTTAAATTACAGGAGAGCATTGATATGGTTACTTCCCTGTCAAATTGATTTGTTTTACGGAAGAGCTTTGTTAATGGTTACTTCCCTTTCAAATTGATTTGTACTACAGGAGAGCTTTGATATGGTTACTTCCCTTTGCATGTACTTCAGCAGTTTTCGGAGCATGCTGAGTGATCTTTCTCAAGGCTTATCGGCGACATAAGCGTTATGTTGTCGTCTTGCATGGCAGGCGCTACTTCACACACGTACGAAGAGGAGGCGGGGGGGCGGGGGGGGGAGATCTTTCAGATCGCCAGTTACTAGACGATTTAAGTGCAAAGAGACAAGAGCTACTGTGTTGTCAAATCAATGAATAAAAGCATTACATCATGAACACGACAAGTATAGACCAATCTGGTCTCCTTCAGGCAAGACGACTGACATTTAAGGCAGTGCAAATGAAGGACGAACCGTTCTCTTCAAGCTGGGTGCAAAAAGGCTACAGAATGGAATCGAGGCTGAAGGGGAGGCAATACGGGTTTAGATAACAATGATAGCTTAAAGAAAATACTACCACTACTACTAATGATAATGATAATGAGTAGTATAACCATATAGTAATGATAATGATAAGCGTAGTGATAATAATGCTGCTAACAAAGAGGGAAGAATGGAGTTAGAGAATAGTTACAATAATATGGTTATAATAGCAATGATAATGAGGAGGAGGAGGAGGAAGAGGAGAGGAGGAAGAAGGGGGAGGTGGAGGAGGAGGAGGAGGAGGAGGGGAGGGGGGGTGTGTGTGAAGAGGAAACCGATAATGAGGAAGCTGGTAAGAAAGATAACGAGAAAGATAGTGAGATAGAATCTTGCCTGAAACAGACCAGATAGGTCAAAACGCATTGTGTTCGTTTCGTGATTCGTTTAATCTTTCATTTGGCGGCACAGCAATTCCATCTTCGCTGCTGTTTCAACTTGCACCTGCATTTACCTTACTTTGTATCCACACGGACGATCTAGGTTTGTGGTCTAGTAGTTCGTTCGTTCTATAGTGTTAGGAACCGCCCCTGCTGCTGAGTCCCTGTTATCCTCCCCCACACCCTTCCACCCGTCTTATTTTTGTGTTTTTCATCAGCCTAATTCCCACGCTGCTCACTGCGCCTACAGTTCACAGAGCCGCATCCAGACTCGTCTAACCGGCACCATAGGGACCAATCCGTATCAAGTCGTCCCAAGACTACCCACTGACGAACAACCTGCTTTACTGCCTAATTAAGTTGCTGAAGTTCGGTAGTGCTCTGTCCTGATCCAGCTTTCGAAGGACATCTCCCGTTAACGATTTTGTTTTCTTTCCCATGGCCGAGTATGTGCCACAGAGCACGCGCGCGCACGCACCCACGCACGCACGCACGCGCGCGCGCGCGCGCACGCACACACACACACACACACACATACACACACACACACACACACACACACACACACACACACACACACACACGCACGCACGCACGCACGCTAAGAGGTAAGGGAGAGAGAAAAATGAGAAGACGGACAGACAGTTTTCGTAACTACAAGGAGCAGAAGCAACAACACTGAAGCAAAAAGTCACCATCGACTTTCTTTAGTTTGTATTTGAACTCCTTTAAAACATTTCTTCGAAGGTGAAAAAAAAAAAAAAAAAAAAAAAAACTGGACAATTGAGTCATTTGAACACGACTAGCACTACATTGCATGTAGACGCCCCGGTGAGGGCAAATGTGTGCTTGTGTGTCTGTGTGCGTGTGCGTACGTGTGTCTGTCCGTTTGTTATTGTTGTTGTTGTGCTCGCAAGTAGGGCTATAATGCGTGCGGAAGGAGCAAAGCGCCGCACATGAAAGTGTCTACGCATTAACAAAAAAAAAAAAAAACAAAAAAAAAAAAAAAAATCGCACTAACCCACCTGTGTGTAAGCCTATTACTTTGTTTTTTTCGTTCGTTCTAACTCAGCTTTCATGTTCACACTGGGAAAAATCGATCATCATGAACTTTTTCCTTTCGGCTATTTGATCTGTAGAGATGTACCATTAGTTTTATTTAAAAAAACAAACAAACACAGCCCCCCGCCCCGCGCCCAAAAGCTCAATATTTGATAAATTTCAAAGATTATTGCCGTACTTCTGCTTTGATTCATACTGTGAAGTTTACTAGACAGCGATCATTACCATTCATTGTACACATTCAAACATGGTCTGCTGTATACTTGGGCACGTGAATCAAGGAAAGACAATGATCTGAACATTTTCACCTGGGAGTGAAGTACAAACGTTTACACGCGGGCAACATACTTATCATGCCGACGTATGACAATGGGCAAGAGAGAGAGAGAGAGAGAGAGAGAGAGAGAGAGAGAGAGAGAGAGAGAGAGAGAGAGAGAGAGATTCATGCCGATCGTACGACAGTGGGGCGAGAGAGAGAGACAGACAGAGACACATAGAGAGGAGAGGAGAGAGGAACTACAGAGAAAAAAGGCGATGGTGGAGAAGAGAGAGAGACAGACGCGGGGAAGGGAACGATAAAGATGCGCGAGGGGAAGGGGGAGGAAGGGGGGGAGGGGGAGGAGGAAGAGAGAGAGTGTGTGTGCGTGTGTTTAGAGACAAAACTATCCAAAACCTGTTGTAGGATATGTATCTTGAATAACAACAAATAATGCCTGCTTCCTGAAATGACATGAAAAAACTAAACTGGACTTGTACACGCACTTACAGAGAGAGAGAGAGAGACAGAGAGAGAGAGAGGAGGGGGGGGGGGGGAGAAAGAGCGTGAGAAAAAAGAGAGAGAGAGAGGGGTGGGGGGAAGGGAGGAAGAGAGACTACAGAGAAGAGAAGCGGAGGTGGAGGTGGAAGGAAGGAGGGGGGAGGGGAGAGGGTTAAGTGGGAAGAGGAGGAGGTGTGGAGAGAGAGAGAGAGGGTTAGAGAGAGAGAGAGGGTTAGAGAGAGAGAGAGAGAGAGAGAGAGAGAGAGAGAGAGAGAGGGGGGGGGGAGGAAAGGAGAGGAGATGGACAGGGAGGGGGGTGGGGAAGGAAGGAACCAGTGTTTAGTGACAAAGAGTATTCAACAACCCTGTTGTAGAATGTGTATCGTGTATTACAACAAATGATCACTTGCTTCCTGAGACGGCGTAAGAAGACTTCATCTGGGCCTGACCAGTGCGAACCGCTCGCTCCCCATCCCATCCTGTCTACCCAGCCTTGGAGTCGTCATCCTGTCCGGGACTTCCTTTGTTCACCCTCCCCTTCTTTGCTGCGTCGACCTTCCCCATCATCCAGTCACCACGTAGGATGCTACGGTGTATGGACAAGAAATGTCCCCATCTCATGTGTGTGTTTTACCCCCCCGGGCAGATCTGTGAGACGAAGCACCCCCTGGAATGTCCGGATTGACTCTTCATTTCACGCATGCGTCTTTCAGAGAGAAACGTATTTACACTTCAGATTCGTAGGAAAGAAATTCGGTTGGCCGTAGGATAATACATATCAAAGAAATGAAGATCAGATAATAGCGGCGAATCTGTAGAAACCAAAACGTAGCGTGTTCTCGGTCATGATTTCTTCAGGATGATTATTTACATGACGTTCGCATTAAATATTTCAAACATTTTAAGTCATTTGCACTAGACAACACCACAGCCGATTGCACATGTTTGATATAGACTTTAAAAAATTGTTTTTTGGGGGTAGGATGGAACTGGAAGGGCGGGGTGAGGGGGTGTCTCGAATGTGACAAGTGTAATTTAGAACGATTCCCGAGAGTAATTTTCAAAAAAAACTGCCCTTAGGATTAAACGAATGGCATTCATGTCCATCACACCATTTTCCACTGTTTCACTGCTTCCCATTTAATCTGCTGTTCGACAGTTGCCATGATCTAAAAACTTTTAGATAAATCCCCGTGTTCACTCTCACAACTTCAAAACCAAAATTGTGACATGATATATATATATATATTCATCAAGATATTCAATATGAAAACTTTTTTTTTTGCTTCGTTTCCTTCTTCATGGTCATTGGGAATCAACATGAACATGTGATGGCAAGAGCAAGCGTGCTGCTCATGTTCCCCAGAAAACAGGGCCTGTCTTATGCCGCAGTTAACGGATTTAAAAAAACAGAACAGGATCCGAACTGTAAATCATAAATGTGCTCTACCACCACCACCACTCACATTTAAATTCATACATGAATCTACAATTCTCTATTTTGTACCAGGCACTGTATCAAATCCAAGCCCAGTTACAGCTGGAAAGCCGTTTGAAAATGACCGTTTACGTAGTACCAAGCCTGCTACAACAAAAGGATTTATCGTAAACAAATGCGTTGACAGAATCACATTACTCACATCTGTGGCATGAGGCCTGTTACTTTTTTGCGATACATTACCGGTCTGGACAGTGAAGTGTAGAAACGTTTTAAACGACATCTGAGCTATGCATAGTTTTCAGTTCTGGGTCTCAAACAGAAGAAAAAAACGACTTTCTTGTTTAAATATTGAGGGCGAAATGGTCGTCCTCACAATCGTCGACATTTAAAAAAAAAGAACTATACCAGCATGATGTGGTACGACATCATTGCTCTGAATAATGCTGACTGCTATGTTACTAGCAAAGTTTCAGCGTGAGGAATATCCTTCATTTACACAGGCACCCTCTTCAAGGTGACGTTCCTCCAGCCGAGCTTCACCTTCATTGCCAGAACGTTATTGTCTTTCACTTCCAAAACGCCTGCTGAGATAATTTCTGTGTTCCTCAAAGGTATTTCCAAAGGCACGGCCTCTGAGGAAGGGGATGGGAAACACAAACTCGGTTTGCCCAATGTTCCTTACGAGTGATGATGTAGGTGTAGGTGCCGAAAGATCTTCAGTGCGTGGCCACGTGTTCTCCGAGGTCTGTTCAGCAACATTCGCAGTAGGTGTGGACGACATGGGTGGTTCGTTTCTGATGTGTGTATGGGATCGTCTGTGACGCGGTCGTCTGTCCTGGTTGAAACAAAGCACGAGCTGTCGAGGTGCTCGGTCTGAATATTCTCCTCGGCCTAAGTTCTGGGGGCTCGTCAACACGCCCTGTATCGTCTAGCGAGCAGGGTGTCGAAGCTTGCTGCCTTCTTGCACGTCCACGCTGCCTTTTGGGAAGAGGCGGTGCATTGTTGTTGACGTCAGACACTTCAAAGGCACCACCTGTGTTATGATTATCTGTCGGTTGAGCCACGTCATTCTCCGTGATGGACCAGGCGGCGCCATCTTGTGATTCATCCCACCTTTCTGTGTTCTGGGATTCTCCTTTCGGCGAGGTACACGACTCCTCTTCTCCCAAGGCCGTTGCGCCGAGATCGCTGTTGGAATTATGCCTGTCCTCTCCGTCCGGCGAATCGGATCTCTGTGTTCTTACAGTCATTTGACTCTGCTCGGAACAACCAGTGGAATTTACTTCATTTTCTTCCAGCGGGAGGGTCAACAACTGCTCCCCCTGGCCAGAACTGCTAGTTGCTGCAGTTTGCGTCACCAATTGTTCTGTCTGAGCCACCAGGGGATCAGTCAGTCAAAGAATAAGCCGGAGGCAGGTCGTCCGGAGTGTCTGTATACAGTGGGGGATCCGAAATGTAGGCAGGCGGCTGACGCAGACACCCTGGGGTAGGAGCTTGCAGCCTTGGATTCGTGGGATATTGCAGTGAATGTAAAAAGCGTTGTAGTTCTAATGGCGACAGATTGCGAATTATCTCTTGAGCTGTTATGGAGGTGAGTGATTCTGGTGTACGTTGGGGTGGCGGCAGACGCATCGTCCGGCTGCTGTTCACAGCTCGAAGATACCTGGAACCGGGACCACGAAGAGGACGTCTTCGTGGAAGGCCAACGTTGGCATGGAGCATGATAAAATGACCAGCTTCGTGAACCTCACCATTTTCTGGAGAGACGCTCGTTGCCTGTGAACCACCATCTTCGGCACAGCCTGCTCCGTCAGGCTGTGGAACGAGCACTTCCGCGTTTGAACCAGCTGACTGAAGACAAGATGAACTGTCCTCGGTGGCACTTTCTTGGACAAAACGCTCATCTGCGTTTTGTGAATAGGTATCAGGACTACGCGGATATGTAACTGGAAGGTGAGAGGTGGCGTTTTCTGCTGAGTCAGAGGACGCACCATCACAAGGCGCAGAAGCAGAAGCCTCCTGGCTTGCAGCGAGATCAGAGTCACCTCTGGCATTGGCGCCAGGTTGAGGTGTGGGATGAACTGGCAAGCCGTTAGCAGCACTTTCGGTACCGTCTGCAGTCATCCTGTCCATGCATTCAACCATGGCATTCGTTGCATGAACATCACAGTGTTGATCACTGTCGTTTTCTGAATCTCCACGTTGTTCCACTAAAGAGGTAAAGGGGCTGTTGCCTAAATACTGAATGCCCGATCCAAGAGCACCGTCAAGCCCCGTACCTACATCACTGTCGTCTCGATTCTGTGAGTTCTCTACGGCTCCAGGCAAACTGCCCCCCATTACTTCAGAGGCGTGTCTGTCTGGCTTCATGGCACTGGTACTGTATTCCGGGCGTGAATCACCGTCAGAGACATCTCCTGAAGGCACTCTGGTATCGATTCCGGCATCGTTGTTAACGCTGTTCCAGGGAAGGTCTGTCTGGGAGCTGCTGCTGACCAGTGTTACTGTCTTGCTCAAACGGATTCTGTGTAATTTTGGACCGGGCCTGTCGTTGAATGTGATGTGGCAGTTTGTGCAGCAACAGTGTGTGCAGCTGACATTGCTGAGCCGTTTCTTCAGAGCAGGCTTTCCTAGCACAGTGCTCTGCCTGGGAGTGTCCTCACTGTTGGAATCCTGGGATGGTGGATTGTCCGACCGGATATTTCCGATTCCGCTGTGCATTTTCTACACTCTGGGACCCATGTTCATCACTGGAAGCGTTTCTCTCTTGCCACAGGGTCTGGGGCTTCAGCCAGCAAAGGGGTTCCTCACACCTGCGTCGGTCATGAAGATAAAGGGTATAGATGATCATGATGACCTGCACGATGATTAAAAGGAAGACGTCCATTCTTGTGTTCTGAAAACACACGACCAAGAATTGGAAATGGGTTATTATGCGAAACATCAAAAAGAATCGTGATGAGTTGTTATTTCTATTCCTACTGATGCCATTTTCTCTCACACACGAAGTATCTTGCGTGGAAAAATTCAGTATCCTTTCATACATTGCATCGAAAGTTCCATATTTAAGGCTCAACATATCCGATTATAACTTCAAAGAGCAAGTAGCTAAATGTTCTTTTTACAAAGGTATATTCGGTCGACATTTCGTTTTCCTGCTGGATGCTAATTTCTCCTCCTAAGACATCTACAAACTGTACGTTTCAGACCAGTACGCCATTGATTCAAGCTATTCAGATTGTTGCAGCATACATGGCATACTGTGAAGGTGAGCACTATCTTTTCCATTTCGGACCACAGAACCTTGTAGCAGTACTGAATATTGTGCCAGTAAAGTGTTATGATAGGAGTTTTGCACAAATTGTCATAAATAACAAGTCCTTAGCGGGTTCCACAAGGTAGCGTATTTGGTCCTGATATTTTCACTGTCTTTGTTAGTGACCACCCAGACTGATGAACAGTGTGCGCAAAATTCTTGCAATTGTATGGAAATGTACAGGACTGAACCGAAATGTAAAATGACCTATACAGAACAAAGAATCTATTATTTCAGTATTTGGAAACGCAGAATTAAGAGAATAAAAAATGTCATAAAATTAATTACGTGAAACATGAAAACACGTATAATAGGTCCATGTGAAAATGTCAAAATCTAAGTATTATTATGATACGTAATGACTAGATCCTCATATTCTGATTTTTTTTCTCATTTTTTTTATTTCAATAAAGAAAGTTGAACAGATCCACATACAGCAAAGCGTATTTGCTTTTCTTACAGATAAATACAGACTGAAAGACAAGTTCTATTGAAAATACGTGACGCGCCCGTACTGTCAAAAGTATGCATACAGTTACGTATAGATCTTCCGTATTAGTCACCAAAAACATTTAATAAAGCAAATGGGATGACTGGCCATGCGAAATGGAAACAAAAATTATTTAGAACTCTCTTGAAATATGCCACAGCTGTTTGGTATCCATGGCACCCAACAGCCATTGAAAAATTTAGAGCAACAGAACTGCTGAAGGAGTCATTGAATGATGATTTAGTTGTCAAGGACTTGAATGTATTGTCCTGTATCACAAGGGTAGAGGACTATGAAACGTATACGATCTTCAGCCGTTGTTATACAGTACCGTCTATCTTAGCAGCATTTATGCTGGAAAAGTTGGAGCAGTATCACGTTGAAACCTCCACAGGCATCACACTCAAACTGATTTCACATGATCTTCATTGCCCATCTTAGGTCAGTCTTGAACATTACAATCGTCAAAAAAAAAAAAAAAAAAAAAAAAAATCCAGATCTGAGCAATTAGCGTTTTTATAAATCATTAGGGTAAATACAACTTCAACTTACCATAATTATAGTCACCTGAACGATATCAAGGGACATTTTAGCCTACACGCATTATTCACCACCGCAAAGAGAGGCGTTTTGGCGCTCAGCACGACTATGCAAGGCAGTGGACCCATACGCAAGGACAGTAAAGAGCTAACTCTGTTTCTCTAAGGGTAATCATGAAGGGAAGGACAGAAGGGAGAGGAGGGGAGGGGTCGCTGTCACTCGCGCTTTCACTCACACGAGTAATGAGGAGGGGCAAGGGAGGTAAAGGACAGGGGAGGGGTGGGCTGGGGATGACAGATGCTCATCCTCGTCATAGCCAAGACAGCCCATTAGCCCAGTCTCTCTCTCTCTCTTTGAGTGTGTGCACGTGCGTGCGTTCATGTGTGTGTGTGCGTGTGTGTGTGTTGTGTGTGTGTGTGTGTGTGTGTGTGTGTGTGTGTGTGTGTGTGTGTGTGTGTGTGTTGTGCGCGCGCTCTCTCATGTGTGCTCTGTGTTTTCCTTCTGGAATTGCATTACAACTTAAACGTTCTGGTCCCCCCTCCCCCCCCCCCCCCCCCCCCCCCCAAAAAAAAAAGGTAGTATGGGATGAAGGGGCGGGGGTGGGGTGGGGGCGCAGTGAGGGGAACTATGGACTGGGCGTGTGAATGTAAAGCACATTTTCTTTCATTGTCTGTGTATAACAGAAGAACGTCTGACAAGAAAGCTTTAAAGGAACACGGTGACGCTGACTGAGGAAACACTCACTGACTGCATCGCTCAGTGGAGGAGCACTCACCCTGTCCAGTTGAAAGCTGCATCCAGTCCTCAACAGCCTTTCAGCAGTTGCATGCAGGCAGCAACATTACCCTACCTTGCCCAACTGATTAGCTCAAAGGAAGGGACCTTGCCAAGGCCTCGTGACCCAGCCTCTCCTCCATCAATTAGTATTTCTGCTACTAGTACCACAACTACAACCACCATCACAACAACAACAACTACTACTACTGATGCTATTACTACTACTGCTGCTGCTGCTGCTACTACTACTGCTACTACTACTACTACTACTACTACTACTACTTATTCAGGAAGGGAAAAAGTATGATCAGTTGTGCTGCTACATTGCACACTGTCTGCTACTCTAGCTTTGGTGTTGAGTGTTGACGCCTGCGATTTCTTACACGCACAACTCCCGACAATCTGGCCGAATGCAAGTACAGTTTAAAAAAAAAAAAAAAGAAAGAAAGAAAGGAAAACAAGAAAAATCACGTGAAACTTAATCCATCCCAAGAGTAGACAGACACTAGCGGTATCAAGATCAGAGGAGTTCGGAAACACTTCTTTTTAAAAAAAATTCACCTCCTTTTAAAATCTGTTTGTTAACTGACCTTTGACGGGAAAAGTCAGTTGAAAGGCAAGAAAAAAAAAAAGGGGGGGGGGGGGGGGGGGGGGGGGGGGGGGGGCGTATGCGACGGAATGTGACGGGTCACAAAGGAAGTGGTTCCAGCGCATTGAGAAAGAAATCTGAGGTAACAGCTTGGGCGCCTTATCCAATTGTCAGTGATGGGTTTGATTTCCGTTCAGATCCCCATCCGGATGAGACAGCTTTCATTTTCGTCACAGCAATACAAGATCTGCGATAGGAGTTTGGTTCTACCAGTCGGATGAGACCATCTTTTTCATCATAGCAGTAAAAATCTGCGGTAGGACTTTCGTTCTGCCTACACCTATTCCTTAAAATAGAGGGTTATATCCACGTCTTTCCAATAAGACCAGATAAATCATAGACGAAAAGATGCGTCCTGAGCTATTCGTTCGTTGAGTATCTTTGCGTCTGTAGAGTATCTTTCTTATGGGGGTATAAGTGGTGATTGCCCAAAAATGGATCTCGAGGTACGGATCCAGAATAAACACCGTCGAATATTTCAACGTGAACTATATTCGTGTGGAATTGATATACGCCTGAGGTGGCTGCAAAATAAGTAATGGCTCAAGGCCTTGCTTAAGAGTTGAGTGTTTACAGAGTGGCACAATCAGATCGTTTTGAGAATTTTTCTTGTGTCGGAAAGTTGATTCTCCTCGTTTTGTTTTTTCATACGGCCATCAAGGGACAAACCAGGGGGGGTTCCAAGCAGACAGATTAAAATCAACGGAATGGGACTATTTGTGGGAGAACACCAGGCCCAAAGATAGGGTCACGGGTGGGTGCGAAGGCCTGAAATCGGACTTCAGCTGAGGTGAAGGTCATGTATTTGAAGATTGTGAGTGATGTGACAGGTGGAAATCCCCCAAACAACTGAAATGATTAGTGGGTGGTTGTTCTTTTGATTATCAGTTTAATATCATAAGCTGGCTCAAACGTAAGCCAGGCCTCAAACGGCTTACATGAATCACACTGTGACTTGACGCAAAATCCTAACCCGTGGGGTGAGGCCGGTAGCGGTATCATCCTCAACTACCCGTTTCAGTCTCAAAATCCAAAGCCTTCTCTAGTCACCCCATGCCCACCTCCTCTCCCCTCGGCCTCTTTCCTCTTCCCGCCGTCTTCCTCCCTTCTTTAGCTCTGTGCAGGTCCCTCCACCCTTGCTCTACTCCCCGGCGATATCCCCATTTGGCATTATCTTGATCGAGCGCCATCTCTTCGCTTTGTTCTTAAAACGTTCCCTTCTCAGCGTGGCCCAAAGACACAGAGAAATTAACTTTGGGGGAACAAATCGAAGGGATGGCGCTCGATCACGAAAAAAGCGTTTTTTTTTTTTTTTTTTTTCTGAAACCAAGTTGGA
>JADBJO010002505.1:39510-42010 GCA_016801955.1 Conus betulinus
TTCACTGTTCCTAATTTTCTACTTTTTCAATCCGTTTTTTCTTTTGCTTTATATTTTCATATTTTATCCACTTCACCCCTATCTTTTCTCTTTTTTTTTTTTTTCTCATATGTTTCTAAATTTTATAGCATTTCACATCCGTTTTCTATATTTTCCAACCTTTTCCCACAATGTTTATATTTTCATTTTTTCCCGACCTTTCCCCACATTTCCCCCAAGTGTTCTTGTATTCCCTACGTTTTCTCTATCTTTCCCTACATTTTCACACATTTCTCTACCTTTTCCGACATTTATGTACTTTTCGTCTACTTTTCCTGCATTGTTCATACCTTTTCCTACATTTTCCAATATTTCCCCCTGTTTTTTTTCCTGTGCTTTCTGACCTTTTCCCACATCTGCCTTGATATCACTTGTGATTGATTGAACTACATGCAACCTGAACTGAATTACACTTGTTCTCTATTTCCTCATTTTTTCCCCTTAGAATTTCTTACCTATTCCTACATCTTCCTGTATTTTCTTATTTTAACAAAATTTCCATGTTCTCCTTTTTTTTTCGGCTTTTTCCTTTATTACTAGTAACTACAATTCTTGGAATCTTGAAGTTAAAAAAGTGACAATTAGGATGACACAGGTGTGGTAGCCTATACAACGCGTGCATTCTATCTGAATAGATCGCAAAACTGTCGAATGCCGGTGATCATTACCAAGCACTTAAACATTTCTATCCAGATCAACGCATAACCATCATCAGCATCGTTTAACCCTATACAGTTCGATTTCTAGTTATAATACTACAAGCAAGATAGCATACAAAGTGGAACCAGTCTATTGAAGGATGTGCTTTTTAAGGTTTCTCTTTCTGTGATGTATATCACAGCAAGGATGTAGCTCTCTTCCCCCATGCCCCAAGATGGACAGAAGTGCCAGAACGGTGGGAAATTAAAAACGGGCCACACATGCAAACACCTCACCAACAAATAAACCTCGGAGTTCCAGCCAATGACCCAAAGAAGGTGCTGACATCTCACCTGTCTCGCCACCCGGGGGTAGGTACCGCTGTTGAGTCATGTTTGACGGATTTTAAACATTATGACTCCATCTGTTGCCATTCACTGTGGTCCCCTCAGGACTGCTGGAGGACAGTCTTGCCCACTCTCTGATGTTGTTATCCATCTCTCCCTATGTCTATCTGTCAGTCTGCCTCTTCGTCTGCCCTAGCTCTAAGCCTAATGAGGTCGTGGGTTTTTTTGTTTGTTTTTTTGGTTGTTACTGTTGCTGTTGTTGTTGTTGTTGTCGTCGTCGTCGTCGTTGTTGTTGCTGTCTGGCTGGCTGTACTTGAACTATGCTCGTACCATGTCATCTTTCTCGTCTTGGCAATGGTCAGCAGGCCGTCATCCTGTAGGCTGTAGTCCGGTATCTCATCTTGATTCTGTTGCGGACTTCTCCCATTTTATAACATGATCTTTATAGAAGATGTACGTACTTACAAGCAAAACGCATGAATATCTTTTTTTCCCTACCGAAATGTAGCGGTAGTTATCAGAGCAACATGTATTTCATAGGAAACAAAAGTGGTACTTGGTGATAAAAGATTGTAATATGTTGTATAGAGTAATAAATTAGGTCAAAGATGATATACACAAAACAGTAAAAGATAGCATAAAGTACGAAAATACAGTAAAAAAGTAGTAAGAATGTCTTGAAACGTAAAACTAGTTGAAGGTAGTATACAGTAGCAACACACATAGTACAAAGTAGTCAGATTGAAATGTAAAACCAGTAAGGTAAGTTAAGGTAACGCTGCTTATAGCCCAGCCGACCGCAAAGGACCATATCTGGGCTGTCTCCACGTTGAAGTCAACTCACAAGTCATCAACAACAACGCACCAGAAACTTCGTTAAAAAAATCTTTCTTCGTAAAATCTAGATCAGATGAAAAATGTTAGTCTCTTTTAGAAATTCAAAGATTACATCAGGTTGGACATCTCTGAACAAGGTTTTCATGGAGTCTGCTGTAAAGTGTTTATGTCTCACATCATGCAAGTACAAAGTAGTCAGAATACTATGAAGTAGTAACAGGTATCTATACGTAGTAATCTGTAGTACAACGTCAGCTGACTGAACATACCATTACTCCATTCTCCGCCTGTATACTGGTGTTTTCGTTCACACCGCCAATCATATGCTATCGACACTTGAAATGGCTAACGCAGTGGTGGCAAGTGACGGAATAATAATTACGAACCAGCTCACACGAATACGGATTTTTAGTAGAGGTGTATGACACTACAGATAAAAAGATTATATCTTGGAAAGGGCAACCATTCTCAGCTGAAGCTCTGAAGGCTGTGTGTGTGTGTTGTGTGTGTGTGTGTGTGTGTGTGTGTGTGTGTGTGTGTGTGTGTGTGTGTGTGTGTGTGTGTGTGTGTGTGTGGTGTGTGTGTGTGTGTGTGTGTGTGTGTGTGCGTGCGGTGCGTGCGTGCGTGTGTGCGTGCGT
>JADBJO010002505.1:49510-57010 GCA_016801955.1 Conus betulinus
ATGCCAGTGCAGGTCTGCGCGCTCCCGAGCGCCCTTCTAACTAGTTGTTTAGGCTCAGAAAAAAGAAATATGGAAACCGTGTCCCTCCTACTTCACTTCACTCCTACCGGAATATGTCCCTCCTCCTTCTCCACTCCCACTCTTACTATCTCCTCCCTATCCCTCCCTCCATTCTCACCCCCTTCATGCCCCACAATACATATCTCTTCCCTCGCACCGTCCTCTCCCTGTTCTATGTTTTTTCCTTCAGTAAAAAATGGACATGATGTAACATGGTACCACTGCATTTCGAAATGGGAGCGAAATGGGCGTGCACCACGGTGTGCGAAAAAAAAGCAGAGATACACATGGGCAATAGTGCAGTGATGCAAGGGGTCTGTAACATGAAAGTGCTTTAAGCTTATTGCTCCGGGTATTTATGTTTTGCTTCTGGTTGAAAAAACGCTTGCTAATGGACCCAAGACCGCGTTGCTTTGCATCATCTCTATTTATCTATCTATCTGTCTATGTGTTTCTCTATCAAACTTTATCTATCTATCTAGGTATGCATTCTCTGTCTTACTCTGTCTGTCTCTCTGTCTCTCTCTCTCTCTCTCTCTCTCTCTCTCTCTCTCTCTCTCTCTCTCTCTCTCTCTCTCTCTATCTCTCTCTATATATATCTAATTATGTGTGTGCGTGTATGTGTGTGTATATGAGCGTGTGTGTGAGTGTGTGTGCGCGCCCGCACGCGTGCACGCGCGTGTATGTTCACAGAGTTCATTTCTACAAGTCCGGGGGGAAGGCGAGGCGGAGGGGGGGGGGGGGGGGGGGGGGGGGGGGGGGGGGGGGGGGGGGGGGGGGGGGGGGGGTCAAACGGTACATGTACCCTTACAACCAAATCTCATGTCTGTGAGTGCATTTCACACGGTAAGAGGACTGTGTGTATCACAGGCTTCTTTTGTTTTCATTCACCGAAAGGTGTAAATCCATTCAGGCGAATGAAGACGGCTGCGCTGGGAACGCATGAGGGCCTAAGGCTCTCCCCACATAACACTGTTTCTGGCTTGCTTAACAGCATTTCCATGTCAGCTCCTGGGTGCCAGCTTTGTCCGTATTTCATCGCGGACACGCTTTCAGGCAGGAGCCAGGATGATCCGCCTCAGCACTTTTTGCTGGGCACTGGGGCCTTTCAATCAGACTAAAACACTGACCCATGTGAAGAAGCTGGTAAAACTTGCTTTGTCAGTATCAGTGAAACTAAAACGTAGACATTACGCATATAGTTTGTTAAACATTTCATTGTCACTGTCCATTCAAACTTAATCATTGACAATGTTGATAGATGAGACTGTTTTCAGCTTTTCCTCATCCTAGTTGCTGTTGTTGTTGTTGTTGTCGTTGTCTACCCTGGCTAAAAGACACCAGGGATCATCCGAATAGCCGAAGTACTTGTACACTATGGCACAAATGCATCAGCTAGGGATGAGAACATTACGTGTGTGACCGTTTTGGATTATCTCGCCACGTGGGCAGCCACACTCCGACTTCGAGGAACTTCGGAGACTGATAATGTTATACTAGGAGCTTGTCACAACTGAAGACAATCCCTGCGTAACTATGTAGAGCACAACAACATTTTGAAATAGCCTTGGTGTTCTAGGCTATGTCAGTTCGTCTGACACAGCCTTAAGCCAAGGCGGATTCCCTATCCTAAAACATTGAATTTGTCACCAAACAAACATTGTACATGTCACCAAACTCTGTTTACATGTTTAATTGTGTGTAGCCGATTTGCTACTAGAAGATCGTGGGTTAGAATCCCATCAGAGGCGTTCACTTGTTGGATTCTTCGGCGTTAATCGGATCCTGTCTAGAGATGAGTGTGCTATGGATTTAAATGGGTAGTGTGAAACCAGGCAGTCGAGTTTCATCTACTTCATGATTGCGTCTCTGAGCGTGTAGCTCAAATTTCTTACCAACGCTGCAGGTGTCTGTATCTCTCAGGCCTGGTTGACGCCCGGATTTATTATGAAAACAAAATGTGATATACAACCCTGCAATGTACCCTCTGACCAGAACGGAACTCCATAGCTTCATCTACATCATCCTCAGCCTCATTGTTCATGATTTAACTAAAAACTCTCAATCTCTGTGGAGACTCGTGCCCTGATATCATGGTGACCTCAGTTTCCATTTCCCCTCCGTATCCATGCCCGTGCTGATTTCGAATTGAAGTCGTCGGTATCAACAGTCTGGTTACTGTCGTTGGATAGATGTGGTGGCACCCTCCAGAAGAGAACGCTCACTTAGGCTGGGCTCTGCTACCAGACAAGCATTGTCGTCAGTCCGAGGCTTAGTAGACAGAGTTCTGCGTGTGTAGGATTCACCACTGAACACTACCGCAGTAACTCAGCAAGAGAACTGTACTTCCTCTGACAGTTTGTCCCTTTACGATTTCAGTGTGCTCTTGATATTGACTGCTACCTATAGACTGGTACTTCGGCTTTAAAAGGACAAACCCGGATGTCCCTATATACGGCTGTAACCAGCTCAGACGATTTTGAGTATCACTTTGCTCGCAGCAAGGCTGGTCAGACCGGTAGTGCGGTAGTTCTGGTAGTGTTGGGGACGGTGATTTCGAGCGTTACTTTGCCGGCGAGGCTGATCAGACTGACCGTCCACCTTCGGGTCTCTTTCACTCGTCTGCCTTTGGTCGACTCTGGGGAGAGTTCCAGTGATGGTGAGGAAACGACCCACTGACAGCAGGGAAAGTCCTTCTGACAGCAGGAAAGACTGTGATCCGGATCCTCATCAGAGAGCACGTAGGACCTCATGGCGGAAGCTTGGCCTGTCTGGAATTGCACTCTCTTCACCTGTCAGTGGAACAGCAACGAAGAGAGGTTGCGGGATGTACACGTCAGTTCCTTAACGGGTGGCGTTTTATCGTCGGTGGGCGCTGCAGTCATGAAACATGGGCCGGTACCCCTATGGGAACGCTCCCGTGGAGGTTCTGTCGTGTCACATCCATTGGCAATTACCTAATGGCATCTGCCAGGGAACAATTATGTCCCCTGACGTCTAAACGGAATGCCTTGTGTGTGCCTGCACTCTAAGTAAGTGAACACAGCGCAGGCTTTCAACTGGGGTGCAGAATTGCTCCCAGCTGCTTTGTTCGGCAGTTGAGGACAGTACTTCTCTGAGTCCTACCCTCACTTTCGGGTGTATCTTCTTCTTCAGGCCACTCTTGTCACTCCCACTCAGATCTTTTCAAAGGTAAGAAAGCTTTGTGTGAATTCCATGTGATATATCACGCACTATAAAATTTTGTACAGACTGCCGGGATTTACATAATGCCAGACATGAAAGCTTTACAGCAGACTCCATGAAAAAAATCCTGTTCAGAGATGTTCCACCCGATGTGGATTCTTAGTTCACGAAAGTGATGAATATTTATCATCTGATCTAAGATGGACGAACGATTTTGACGCATTTTTGCGCTTTAAGCCATAGTTTGTGATTTTTAGAACAATCGTCGTGTGAGGGAAGAAATGACTTTGACGAGGCGACAACCTGACATCTCCCCTCCAACGCTACCCCCGCCCCCTCGCCTACCCGCCGTCAGTTGGATTATAGATAACACACATTTAGATTCGAATGTCATCAAGAACCTGTTCTAAATATCGACATGATTGATTTTTTTTTCTGAAATAAGTATTATTGCAGGTACCTGTGCTGTAAAATATTGGCTAGATTATATCCTGCATGTTATCATCAGGGTACCTGTGGTGCTATTTTGATGTGATCGTTAATCACCGTGATCATCGGGTACCTGTGCTGTAATCCAAGTGTCGTTGCTGATCTGTGTCACGATCAAGTACCTGACCTGTAATCTCATCGTGATTATCAAAAGTGTTGCTGTCAGATACCTGTACTGTTAATCCATTCAATGCAGTTGTTAATCAGGTATTACCAGCAGGTACCTAATGATGTGATTGTTAATCAGGGTTCTCATTAGGTGTCTTAGCTGTAAATTTCAATGTGATTATCAATCAGTGCTAGTATAGGGTGCCTGTGCTGTATTGTCATTATTGATTACTGTTATTACCTGAAACCCACGCCTATGATCTCAATGTCATTACTAATCAGCGTTATCATTAGGTATCTATGCTATGGTCTCAATGCGATTATCGATGACTTCTCTCAGGTATTAACGCTGTGATCTAGGTGAGATTATTGATGTGTGTTATTATCAAGTGACTATGATGTAATCTGACTGTGATTATTATTCACCAGTGGTATCATCAGGTATCTATGCTGTAATAGGTGTCATTTTGAATAAGTATAATATCGGGTACCTGTGCTGTATTCTCGACATTATCATGATTACTGGTGCTATCATCAGGTATAGCTACCAATTTACGGATGTAATTGACAACAAAATGCTATCATTCGTTGCCTATACTATAATAGCTGTAGCTGTTATATATATATATATATATAAGTATAATATCTGGTACGTGTCTGTCTTCTCGAGATGAGTATTATTGGTTCCATCATCAGGTATATTTACTGCAATACGGCTGTGATTGATAATAAAGTGTTATCATCAGGTGCCTATGCTGTAGCAGGTATGATTTTTTAATAAATATAGTATCTGGTACCTGTGCTGTATTCACGAAAAGATTATTATTGGTGCTGTCATCAGATGTACTTACCGCAATACGGATGGGATTGACAGCGCAGTGTTATCGTCAGGTGCCTATTCTGTAATCTCGGTATGATGGCTAATCGGTGCCTATGCTTTATCTCGGTGTGTTGACGAACCCACAGACACCTGAACGTAAATAATAATGATAATGTTAAATAAAATAAATAAAATAAAAGCCGGATGAGTGTAGATTCGCACTTAACAGATAAAACGGGAAAACCAGATATTTGTGAACACGCGCAACTGATAAATTCATAAACATCTAAGCAACAAAAAAAAAAACTACGTCACAACAACAACAACAACACTGACAACAAGAACGACAACACAACAACAACAATACAAAACCGACAAAACCGACACCAACAATAAACAATCAAGAGGGTGTGGGGTTGTGGAGAAAAGAGAAAAAGAGAAGGACGAATTTGAGAAATGACAAATAAATTGTCTAATTCAGCTGAACAGGTAGAACGGACATCAGACAATTCAAGAGAGAGAGAGAGAGAGAGAGAGAGAGAGGAGAGAGAGAGAGAGAGAGAGAGAGAGAGAGACAGAGACAGAGAGACAGAGACGGAGAGAGAGAGAGGCAGAGAGAGAGAGAGAGAGAGAGAGACAGAGACGGACAGACAGGCAGACAGACAGACAGACAGACAGACAGACAGAGAAGTGGTCGAAGAGGTGCACGTGGGGGTTGTGTGATGGATATGCAGGAAAAAAAAAATGCAGGTTTTATTTCTTTGTTTGCCATTTGAAATGAGACAAACAAATCACTCAAAATACTTCAAGCCCATGGACTTCCTACAATTGAACGAAAAAGACAATATAAATCACTCAAAATATTTCAATTCCAAGGACTGCCTACGATTGAACAAGAAAGACAATATAAATCACTCAAAATATTTCAATTCCAAGGACTGCCTACGATTGAACAAGAAAGACAATATAAATCACTCAAAATATTTCAAGTCCATGGACTGCCTACAGTTGAATCAAAATAAGACCAGCAACAAAAACAACCACCACCAAAAACAAAAGCCAAGTACCTATGTTCTAATCTCGGTGGCGCTACACCTGACAGTCTGCCATTTAATTTATCCCCTAACACAACAAGAGTGTGCGCTATGGCGGTGTCATAGTAAAGAGGTTCCCATTCGGCGTCACCTCTGTGTGTGTGTGTGTGTGTGTGTGTGTGTGTGTGTGTGCGTGCGTGCGTGCGTGCGTGCGTGTGTGTGTGTGTGTGTGTGTGTGTGTGTGTGTGTGTGTGTGTGTGTGTGTGTGTGTGTGAGAGAGAGAGTGAGAGAGCTGTGGATGTGTACGTGTGTGAATATTTTTACATAAGTCATACATGTGCACGCGCATGTGTGTGTGTGTGTGTGTGTGTGTGCGCGCGCGCGCACGCGCATGTGTGTGTGTGTGTTCGCGTGTGCGCGCGCGCATGTGCGTACGTGCGTGTTCTTCGTTATATAGGTTTCATGACAGTTATATGCGCGAATTGTAGCTAGGGTGCCAAAGCATCGAAAATTATGATTTTGACGTCAAAATGTTATCGTACTCCACAAAGCCAACTCTGTGAACATTGAATAGTCGGATACAATTTACTCTTTTCCCGAAAAAAAAAATGTTTTCTTGAGGAAAGAGACATAAAGTTTGAAGTTGGAAAGTGTTCTGTGAAACTGGTATCTCCGAATCGGGATTTTATCACATATATAGTGTAGTGTAGTGTAGTGTAGTGTAGTGTAGTGTAGCGTAGTGTAGTGCAGTGTAGTGCAGTGTAGCTCCATAAAACAGGAAAAAGATACACCCGAAGGTGCGGATGGGACCTAGAGAAAGTACTGTCCTCAACTGCCGAACAAACCAACTGGGAGCAATGCTGCACCACCCTTGGTAGCCTGCGCTGTGTTCACATAGGGTGCAGGCACGCGCAGGGCATTCCATTAAGACGTCAAGGGACATAACTGCTCCCCGGCTGGCGCTGCCATAGACAAAAGAGAGAATCTGTTAAGATCACTCCTAAAATACACAACTCACCTATTGCCAGCTTGCTTTTCCGAATTTTTCTACCAATGACAAGTTACCAACGACCCTACAGAGACAGAAAACAAAGGAGAAAGGTGTTCCGGAATGCGCACACCTCTGCCACACAAAATCATTTTCTGCCAGAGGAAACTTTAGTAAGTATGGACACACAGAGTGACTTCCTTTGTACTTTTGGTGACAGGATCTTGAACATAGGAAATGTAAACTTTTTTTTTATTGCCAGAAAGTTTTGATATTCGATGAAAAGGTATCAGTTGATCGTCAACACTAACTTGTTATTGTTCATATTCGCTTATATACTGGTATTGATCTTGCTGAACTGGACTCGCTGATGCCTGTTTGAACGGGTCTGGCACCACCGATTTGAGCCAAACTGAATTATGTTCGTCTGTGGGTCATATTTCACCAAAAGTTTCATCACAATCACTGAGCAATTTTCAGCGTGATCTTGTAGACAGACAGGAAACAAACTTATGCACGTGAAAACCTAACTTCGTCGGCAGGATATTAAACAAATTACATGTATTGCAATCAATAATGTTCACATTGGACATGGTCTCGCGCAAAATCAACATTTTCAATCTTTCTGTTTCCTTTTTAATTTCATTTTGGTCTCTTAGTTTATCTCTTTCTCTGTACGTCTGTCAGTTCACATAAATCCGTGCGTTGATGTCTATTTTTCCCGCCTGTCTTTTTTCCTTTTTTTATTTAAAACTTACGATTTCTTTCGTGCATGCTGTGTTTGGTGTTATTGTTGTCGTTGTTGTTGTGTGTGT
>JADBJO010002505.1:59510-62010 GCA_016801955.1 Conus betulinus
TTCATAGTTTATGCACACGAAAAGCAACAGAGAGATACTCAGAGTTAGGTATTTTACCTTTCGTCTTTTCCCTGTCGTGAACTTCGGAGAATAACTGATTAATCATTTGATAAAAATATAGGTTACCTGTTCAGTTATCATGTGTAATATGAAATGGAAATTGTCCTAGTTAAATACAATATGTTAAGAGGTAGGTCTAGTAGCAAGTAGCGGTTGAATCGCCTCCGACAAATGAGTTGACCATAGGGAGAAGAGAGATTTAAAAACACTGAAGGGATTCACTGTACAAGAATCAAGCGCGTTATCTTCCCGTCTGTCTGTACGTTTACTACAGTGTTCTTGTAAACAACAGAGTAAGAGCACAGGATGGTACTTACAAAAAAGAGATTAAAACAATTGTTTTGATGAGCACGATGATGATGGTGATGACAATGATGACGATGATGATGATGGTGATAAATAGTAATAACACTGACGGGGATCAAGTGATACGGAATAACATTTAAAGCAAAGTAGGTTTTTCAAAAGGAAAAAAAAAAGCGTAGGCTTATAACTTAACGCATAGTAATGGAGAGAGAGAGAGAGAGAGAGAGAGAGAGAGAGAGAGAGAGAGAGAGAGAGAGAGAGAGAGAGAGAGAGAGGTTTGATCAATCTCTCCACATGGGTGCGTTTTCAAAGTGGAATCCCCCTGTACAATAAAACTCCTCGTGCAGAAAATGACATCGCGGCAAGCGAACAGCCCATCGACGTTGCTACCGTGCGGATAAACAGAAAGCCCTCCTTCTCTGTCCCCCCAGCCCCGTTCCCCGATCCCGTCCTCCACGCCCCCCCCCCCCCCCCCCCCCCCTTTTCCTCCGACCCTTAGCCTTGTGGTGGTTAGTCGTTGACAACGTCAAATCACCTCAGTCTGTCAAACGAGACCGGCTTGGTCGTCCTAAACAGAAAGTTTTCTCTTGTCTGATGAAAGCCAGAACTAGAAAGTGTGCGTGAGTGCTGGTAAAATCCAGTCCATGTGACGTGAAAGGAAGGTAAACGAAAAGAAATAAAGTAAATCAATATACCTCTCGCAGTATGCCTTATTAAGGAAAAAAGGGTTTTGTTGTTGTTGTTGTTGTTGTTTTTGGCAAGGCGAATAGTAACAAAAAGGAACTTTTTTTTTTACCCTCTTGCCAAGTTTTATAACTTTCTTTAACTAGATTTTATTTTCAGTTTGAGATGTTACATACATTAAATATTGGCAATGAAGGGGGTGTGTGGGTTGGCGGGAAGGGGGGGGGGGGCGGCATTTAAGTACTTAAAGTGTCGCTGTTCAAACTTTTTAAATGATAGGCTTAATCATTATTGATTATCATCATCATCATTATCACCTTCGTTTTAAAGATCATTACATTTCCAATCATATTTTTAAGTTCAATGACATACGTGGCTCATCATCATCATCATCATCATCATCATCTTCATCATCATCATCATCATAACAATCGTTATAACTGCAATCATATCTATAATCCCAATGACCACAACTCTGACGCTCTGCCTTAAGCGAGAGCGTTTCTATTCGCAAACTATACATTCAGAGCATGTGAAGAATATTCAACATCGTGCACCTTAACAAACACTTATAGCCAAGGGATAGAATGTTCGTGCTGATCCTGACGAAGACAAGCCTAGCCTGCGCACCCGTACCGTGTGTGTATGAACAAACCGATCATGGACGAATCGAACACCCCCCAGTGATCGTCTGCTTGTGTGACGTTGGATCACTCGTGTTGTTTACACTATCGCGCGCTTTCTGTGAGGGTGACAGTGTGTTGCCCAAACAATAAAACGGGATCCTATTACACCCAGACCCACACGGAGAGAGCTGAGTAGGCTACAGGGCTTCACGATTCCCAGTGCTGTTCGGCTTGTGTGCATTGTGTGTGTGGAGTGGTGGAGGTGGACAAACTGTTGGAACGACTTTCGGGATCAGTATGGCTTTGGAGGAGCCCATCACACGACTTCCTATGGAAGAGGTAATGAGTAACTGTTGATCTTCTTATTAATTTTCTTGTTCTTGTTCTTCTTCGTCTTCTCTCGCTGCCGCTGCTACTTCTTGTTCTTGTTCATCTGCTTTCTTCTTCTTGTTCATCTTCTTCTTCTTCTTCGCCGTATATCAACTTGTTACTGACTGGTCATTGTTTCATATTGAAGCGTTTAATCTTTTTTGTTAACTTTCTATTGTTTATTTATTAGCAAGCAAAATTGTTGAAAGGCCTTCAATGTGCCTAATTCTTTACCCATTAAAGATTCAATCAATCAGTCTTCCTCTTCTCCTTCTTCTTCTTCTTCTTCTTCTTCTTCTTCTTCTTCTCTCGCACTCTCTCTGTCTCTCTCTCTCTCTCTCTCTCTCTCTCTCTCTCTCTCTCTCTCTCCCTCCTTCCTTCTTCTTCTCTTCTCTCTCTCTCTCTCTCTCTCTCTCTCTCTCTCTCTCTCTCTCTCTCTCTCTCTCTCCCCTCCT
>JADBJO010002505.1:72010-77010 GCA_016801955.1 Conus betulinus
CGATGGAAGATGATTTTTTCTTATAAAACCAACTGTCCCACAATAAAAACACCGGACTCACACTGAGTGACCGTCTTGCACTGTATAATCCAGTAGAGTGGTGATTTTCCAGAATGGTTCTCCGTAGAAAACGAATAGTTTCACAATATAATTGTCTAAGCTAAAAAACGAAAAAAAAAAAGGGGGGGGGGGGGGGGGGGGGGGGGTATATTGTTATTTTCGAGCAAGACCCCGACCAGCTAACCACCTTTTTTTTTTTTTTTTTTTATAAGTACGTATTCATGCAAAGAGGTGGGGGGGGGGGGGGGGGGGGGGGGTGTTGACGGCACAAATATGGGATGTAAGATAAGGAGACGTGTACAATGTAACCTCCAAGAAGAAACAAGGCTGTTGATAGACGACGGTCCTTTTGTGTCAGGCCCTTTCGCCGTTATCAGCGCACTTAGCCTGAATTTAGAAAGTAACCGAAAGTAGTTCTGTCACTATACACATAATGATTTTAATCATTCGTGCGACGGTTGACATATAGCAGGTGGTTGTACGTCATCACTCTGAGCCTTCCGAAGTGGGATGAATGGATGCTTCGTTCTGTTCTGCAACATACATTCTCGGGGGTGTGACTTGGGGGCCAGGCTGCAGACGCATACACACGGCACTAGTTGGCTGCGAATGAATGCCCCACACGCCTTTTGCTGGCTCACGTACTTACTCAACGTATTAATTTAATTTTTACCAGCGCAAGCTTCGCTGCTCTGAACAGATGCCTGCTCCGAATGTGTTTACGTCTGTTCTTTTCCTGATTTTCCCAGTCTCTGTGCAGGTGGACATGAAAATCTCTGACCAACTCTTCAGGTTAGATGCGGGTTCCCCATGTCCTACCTTTTGTACCTGTACCCCTTTGTCTTTTCCATGACAAATTGAGATACAGGGTCTCTGAATCCTCTGACTACTGTCTACATATCTCAGTCTGTTATCTTTTTTTAAGTTTGATGCCCTTTTTGAGCATCCAGTGTAAGTAGTCAGTCATCCACTGACTGAACGACCGTGCCTTCTGCAGACAAAATCTGCTGGGTTGGCTCATCGAATGGACGGGGTGCGGCAAGTATCTTCCTCAGAATCTTTTTTTTTAACAGCCTGGAAAGACGACTTTTCAGTCAGACTATCAAACCAGCTCACTGCTACTCCCCCTAACAGCATGGGTAGGGTGAGCAGCCCTTGATGGTCACTTCAACCCTTCAGTCACATGTGTAATTGGAAGCGCCTGAACCACGGGGCAGCATCCTCTCTATTTGTACTGCTGAAGGGTTCTGGGTACAAGTTGCTGGGAACATTGGTGGGGCTCCGTCCTAAAAGAGGCAGAAGGGAGGGGGGGAGTTTCTGGAAAACCGTGCTAACGTAGCTTCATGTTGGGCAGTCTCTGTCCGTTGAGACTCCAAAACGCTCAAATTGAACTTCTATTCCTCCTTGAACCAGGCCTCCCTCTCTTTTCGCCGAAGCGCTGCAAGTATTCTTTAGCTTCTGCTGGACTGTTGAGCAGCGTGTCCGCCTCGTCCTGTCTGCTCTGAATGTTCGATGCAAGTCCTCCTTCGGCCCACTATCACTGTGAGGCGTGCTGTGGCAATTGTCCCTGTAAGTGTCGTACTGACGACGTGTTGCCCGCCTGTGGAAGCTGTCCTGGGTGGGTATGTTTTCGGGGGGGAGGAGTGGAGGGGAGTACTGCTTCTTCTCTGGGGGTGCCGCGTGTCTTCTCAGGATCGGTGGTTCCCCTACCCGCGGCCCACCGGGGTGTGGTGGGGTCAAGAGCCTCGAAGGCGTGTGGCGCTGGGGGTGGGAGGGGTGGGGGCGGTTGCAGTCTGATGGATGCTCGTTGTACAGTTTTCTATCGTATAAAATTTCCTGAGATCTTCATTGTCTGGTTGCCGTGATGGCTTCCGCAGTGACTTTACGAAGGTTAGCCATACGCTATTTGAAACGAAGGAGGGAAGCCCCCTTTTTTCAAGAGTACGTTCACACTGCAAGTGATGAAAGAAACATCGGGGGAAACGGAGGGCGGGAAGGTGGAACGGAGGGAAGAAGGTAATATGGTCACCCGACTCCGAACCAAGCGGAAGTTGCGCGTGGCGCTAACTGCTGGTGCACTGAGAGTGTGGAGGTGTGGTGAATGGGAAGGGGTAAGTAAGGTGTACTCGACAAGGAAGATGAGTGTGTGTGGAGGGAGTTGGCGATCTCGGATGGTACTCCAGCACCGCCAGCACACGGCGGCACAGGCGGCCAGACACGCACGTGCCGAGCACCGGGTTCTGAATTTACGTACCGATACAGGGGCCGGCCCGAATGGACTGGTCCCTCCTGCTCTGGCCGAGCCTGTGACTCTCCTCCCCTCCCCCCCCCCCCCCCCCCCCCTAAGAAATGACTCGTAGTTGTAGCCTCTCCGCAGTGAAGGGGTGGAGGGGGTTAAGAGGGGGAGGGGGGGTGGTAGGGTATAATAAACATTCATAAAATGTGAGCCTATGTAATAATCAAAGTGTGTGTGTGTGTGTGTGTGTGTGTGTGTGTGTGTGTGTCTGGTGACCTAGTAAGGTGGGCGCGTAGGCGCCAACTCTGACCGCTTACTCGGAGGTAAGGGGGGGGGGGGGGGAGAGGAGGGGGGAATATACTTGTCTGCAGGAAAGAAAAAAAGGTTGCAACCACTGCCCCATCGCACGCACATACGCTTCTAATGAGGCGAGGGGCACCTTGCAGCTACAGGCAAGCCTCGACCACTGCCTACGTCGCACGGTACACACAAGTCATGTGGTCTCCTACTTGCAGGCACTACTATAGTTCGGCTCCTCCTTTGCCTGCCTGTACACCACGACCGTGGTAAGGCCTGCGCCCTGTTCTAACCTTCAGCTTTCCAGCACTGTTTTAACGGTTCCCAAAATAAATACATATTACTGCAGCAGCTTCTTTTACAAAAATAATCATCAATATCCGTCTATCAATTTCATTACGTGAAGAAAAAAACAAACATGAGGCATTGCCAGTATGTACGTACAGCAACAACACTAACAGCTATGACAACACCAAAAAAAGGTAGAGCCCAAACTGCCATGCAAAAATAACAGACTGAGGAGTGCCAGATTAAAGAGAAGTGTTCTTTTCTTTATGTGCACGAGAAGCGTCTAAGCAAACTTGGGGCTATGCTTGCTATACAAAGATATTTTGTCGAAACTTTGTCCAATAATGGCTTCACATGGTTCTGACAAGGAACAACACCAAGCTCACTGGTTGGACTCGAAAGGTGGGCGGCGTTTTAGTGAAAATGGAGGGAAAAAATTGGAGGATAGTACTTGTACCCTGAGTGACTCCCACTGTGGCCATGCAGTAAAACTCAAATATGAGGTGAAGGTTGAATCACATAGACAAGAGCTTAAGAACAGCACTGTATGTTTTTTTGTTGTTTTTTTTTCAATTTTCAAGGTTATAGACAGACATATCCATTGTGGGTGGTCACGTTAGCAGCGCAAGGTTGCATGCTCTGTGTTGCCTGTCTAGAGGAGAAAAGCCCTCATCTCCACCAACTGTCACGGGGGAGAGGGGGGAGAGGGGGGCGGGGATGCTTGAAGGCGACCCCTACCATTGGATGACACCTTAGAGATGAGGACAGGAGAGGAGGAGTAGGGCGAAGGGGCACACCCTATAAGGGAAGAGTTAGATGCAGCTAGAGAGGAAAAGGGAAAGCTTAGAAAGAGAGAGAGAGAGAGAGAGAGAGAGAGAGAGAGAGAGAGAGGAGAGGGAGGGAGGGAGGGAGGGAGGGAGGGAGATAGACAGACAGACAGACAGACAGACAGAGACAGAGAGAAAAGAGAGAGAGGGAGGGAGGGAGGGAAGGTATCGTTTCAATCTCCCTGACAGGCAGAACACACCTCATGTTGGGTACAGGGATGTATGTATTAAGCACACTCAACAGCAATTATGAATTAATGTTATAGAAGTAAAGCGCTCTTACCTTACTTGAATTCTTTCAGAAGCGCCCTTCTGATCAGGGCAAGTCTGGTCGAAATCTAGGAACCACTGACTGCTCTTTCCTTCATCCCTCCCACAATTGTTCTTCTTCCAGTAACCCTTACCACAAGCAATGATACCATTCTTCTTTTCTGTTGCCCACTTTTTTCTCTAACCTTCCCCCTCTTACACCTTTATCCTACATCACGTCATCGTTCACTCCCCTCCACGGTTGAAACTCCGTCTCAGTTCTAGGTACTCTAGGTTCTTCTGACCTCTGCCACCGGCCAGACGAGGGCACCACTCCTATTCTTACCTTGCTGTTCGTAGGATGGTCAGTGGCTGCTCTCTCTCTCTCTCTCTCTCTCTCTCTCTCTCTCTCTCTCTCTCTCTCTCTCTCTCTCTCTCTCTCTCTCGATGGCCGGCGCACCTGAGCATTTTACACGGTCTTGCTCCTCTGCAAGGCTGTAGTGTCCGGGGTCAGAGATCGAGGCTGATTCCTAAATTCTGTTAGAACGTCAGCCCCTCTAGCGTTGTGATGTGCAAAAGTATGGCACATAATTGCTCCGAGTTCAACTGACAAGTGCACTGCGTTCAGTTGGCAGAACTTTCTATCGCAGAGTTTTCTTGCTTGGGGCCCTGACATAAACAGTCTGTTTGTTGTGAAAAAAAATTTACTCCAGTATTCTCCATTTTCATCATACGAATTTCGAATCCCGTCATAAAAACATGAATGGGATAGGTTTCTTCTTCGTTGAAAATGTGTGTTGCCGGTTTCAGATGTTGATCGTTTTTGGGGAAAAATTGATTTCAAAATGTTTTAATTCTACAGTGGCCAGTCATCTTTTTCGTAGTCGAATTGATGTTTTCTTGTAATGCTTCCCCCCCCTCCCTCCTCCCCCTCCCCTCCCCGCAACTTAGTTATTCCCACAACCCACCTCAAACTGAATTCCTGTACACTTCTCCCACCCTTTCCTTTTGGTCTTGATCTTAGTTGAGTTTGGCTTCGGTTG
>JADBJO010002505.1:97010-99510 GCA_016801955.1 Conus betulinus
CCGAAGCGTTAGAGGTAAATACGTTCTAGATGCACATGAAGATTGTTATAGCTTATGTTGCTACGATTTTGATGTAATCAACCGGTATTTTTTTTTTCAAGGTAAAGCATTGCAGGATAAACTTGTTCGATGCATACTATTGTAAGAAATTGTGCAGTGCTTGCACGTGTGTGTGTGTGCGTGCGTGCGTGCGTGCGTGCGTGTGTGAATGAAACAGAACAAGATCCATTACTGTGAGCATATATGACATGTTATTGATCTGACGACGATTGTTATCAAAAACGATCGGTTGGTTGGTTGTTTGGTTGGCTGGTTGGTTGGTTGGTTGGTTGGTTGGTTGGCTGGCTGGCTGGTTGGTTGGTTGGTTTGGTGGTTGGTTGGCCAACTACCAGGGTCTTAGGCTGGATGGTCTGGTAGTGGGTGGGTTATTTAATAGATACGTGAGTACGTCGTGAGACTGTCCCTGCTGGGGGGGGTAGCATCACCAGCAGAAGGCACCTAGGTGCCAGATAACCGTAGGGCGGCAAAGCCCCAGCAGTATCGACGGGACTAGCTTGTGTCGCCGGGGGACGGCTCTCGAGGCTGTGGGAGGGGGGGGGGGGGGGGGGGGGGGGGCTGTTCGGCGACGAGGCGCTGCCATTCTACCACCTGCACGACCAGCAGGGCCTTCCCTCTGCGGGAAGGGAGGTTGGAAACGTCCCTCGTGGGCGCAGAGTGGTCTACATCGATCTACGTTCAGCGGCTTGGCGACTTCAATGCTACACGTTTCCCGAGTCGGTCTCACACGGCACAGGGCCGTCGCCACTCAGCACGAAGACGGCCGCCCGGTAAGCCCTGACGACGGCCTTGGAGAGAGGACAGCAAGAAAAACACCATCATCACGACTGACTATGAAAGAAGGAAAAGGTTGACTATCTACCAACGAACAGCTTCACCCAGACTTCTGCCTGAGGGAAGCGACAGTCCAGGGTACCTCCTTCTCAACCCAGATACGATTCCAGCCAAGCCTGCCAGTTGACAAGCCTGCCAGACAACCGACAGTACGTACTGCAGCTTTCGGCACCACACAACGGTCCCTGAAAGCATTTTCTGTGAGGACGTTAGACTCATCAGCTGTTCGAAATGAGTTCAGTTTATACATCACTGTTTGCAGTTTACGGGGGATCGTGCAATATAGTCACAGGCTGCAACAAAACTGGAAAAAAAAAAAAGAAATCACGCTGTTTGCATTTCATCGTCGGTCCTCTTTGTTGAAATGCTGCACAGCATTTGGTTTTCCATATTCTTTTTTTTCATGTGAAATTTCAAGGGGGAGTGTGTGTGTGTGTGTGTGTGTGTGTGTGTGTGTGTGTGTGTGTGTGTGTGTGTGTGTGTGTGTGTTCGTACTTCTGTTTAACGTCTGTTCACTTTTTGAGTGATATTAGACGTGAATGAAAGAAGAGAGTGCCTGACTGACTGAATGATTAAATGAATAAGACTGTGTGTTGTGGTAGGCCTTTGTATGTGAGTGTGTGCGTGTATGTATCTGTATATGTGTCTAAACTGAACATTTAACAGATCAATCATCTTAAATACAACAGTTAGTGGAAAAAAAAATTAACATATAGCAAGAAAACAAAAATCCATTCACTATCTTAGACAAAAATGAAATAGCTCAAAACTATCTAAATAAAAACCCCAATCGGACTATGTATTAAGTATTCAGCAATTTCGATCATCAAAGAATGATTCGAAAGTAGATCTTGCAAGTTTTTTTTCAGAAAAAGTATTGGATCGCAAAGATGTTGGTAAGAAAGTAGTCAACTTGTGACAATTGAACAGAATATGGTTCAGTGTTATCTCTTACCACAAATACAGTTAGTATTCTTACTAAACTTTGTTTTTAAAGCATTTAGCTTTAATCGAATTATAAGGGAAGATATTTGTCTGGAATAATAAACTGGAAGATCAGTCGTTTTTCTTAATACAAGGTCTAATGGAAAAGCTTCCCATTGGTTGGATGAAATCTCGGTAGGCGTATCAACATTGTGTTGAGCTCTCTTCCGTGCAGTCGATTCAAGGGTACGATAGCATTCCACTACTGACGGTTTTATTTTTAACTCAGAAAATGACCCTGCTTTTTTAGCACCTTTTTTCGCAGCCCTATCAGCCAGTTCATTTCCAAGTATACCAGTATGCGAAGGAATCCAGCAAAATTCTATAAAAATGTCTTTTAGACGCCAGACAGTATAAAAGATATTTAATTTCAAACACAAGGTCGGGTCGGGTCGAAATATTGGAGGAGTCAAGGGCAAGTAGGACTGATTTTGAATCTACAAAAAAAAACTACCTGCGATGTTAATGGGAAGATCTGTTAGAAATTCCATTGCCATCATTATAGCTACTAATTCGGCTGTAAATATAGATAAATTGCTACCCAGAAAGAACGATCTTTGAGTTTTAAGGGAAGGAATAACAAATGCTGCACCAACATTTCCATCATCTAAAACTGAACCATCAG
>JADBJO010002505.1:107010-109510 GCA_016801955.1 Conus betulinus
TTCTTTGTGTCTTGGAGTGCATCTTAGTTTTTAAAGTGTCATCTTCATCAGTGGAAGTGTTGAAGAGATACAGGTAGACAAAACAGAGGCACATGTGAAAGCGCAGAGAGAGAGAGAGAGAGAGAGAGAGAGAGAGAGACAGACAGACAGACAGACAGACAGACAGACAGGCAGACAGACAGACAGACAGAGGCAGAGACAGAGGTGAGGTGAAGGGGGGGGGGGGGGGGGGGGTGTGTGGAGGGGATAGAAAAATGAAGCTGACATGGAAAAAAAAGCTCACTTTGAAGAGAGATGCTACCGCTCATATGTAAGTACAGTTATTCATAACGCAGTTCGCAGAGTAAAGGTAAATATATTTTTTCACAAGCAAGGTCAGGAGGAACCATATTGAAATGGGGATTTGTGTGGTTCAGACAGCGAGCGGTTCCTCTGATTTATCTTCTTCTTTTTTTTTTTTTTTCTTCCAGTTTTGCTGACTGCGGTAGTCGTGTCAGACCTTTCGTACCATTGAAGTGTCAACAACCCACCTATCGCAGCGCTCCTGACTACGTCCCGTTTCTTTGAATACTGACTTACGGATACGACGAGTTGAAAGTTCAAAGCCCGGAGTGCTTATATCATTAACACCTGACTCGATGCGTGACAATGAATGTTCTGCGCTTTTGGTACCATTAACTGATTTGTATTATAGGTTCTTTTTTTTTTTTCTTGAGGGGATGGTTGGGGGGGGGGGGCGGGGGATAGGAGACACGGGGGAGGGGGGGGGGGATAGGGGTTCATTTATAGGTCATGTGTAAATTGTATCCTCCAGCCCCTGTGAAGATGGTTCTAGAAATTGTTGTCTTTTTGTGTCTTTGTTTGTTATGCAGGGAAAATAGCAGACTATCGTAGTCAGCAACTAAAACCAAAAAAAAAAAAAAAAAAAAAGGAAAAAAAAGGAAAAAAAAAGAAGAAGAAAAAAATAATAAAGGGCTTTCCTGCCACGCAGGTAAAGTAGATTGGAAACATGAGCAACGCTTCCCTAGTGCGTGACGTGACGTTTCACACATTGTGGTGTGGTGTGGTGTGTGTGTATGCGCGCGCGCGCGCGCGCGTGTGTGTGTGTGTGTGTGTGTGTGTGTGTGTGTGTGTGTGTGTGTGTGTGTGTGTGTGTGTGTGTGCACGCCTGCGAGTGTGTGTGTGTGTGTGTGTGTGTGTGTGTGTGTGTGTGTGTTTCAGATGGGTAACAACCTGATCACGTCGGGTGGAGCCATCGCCCTGATTACGGCCATCAACAACACTGACAACTGTGAAGTGGAGGAGCTGGACCTCTCGGTCAGTCTTGTCCAATGGTTTCACTTTGCCACTAAACTCAAAAGAAAAAAAGAACAGAAAAGAAAAACGAAAACATGCTGATTGAGAATTGGTGGTGGGTAGGAAATGGAGAGGTGTGTGTGTGTGTGTGTGTGTGTGTGTGTGTGTGTGTGTGTGTGTGTGTGTGTGTGTGTGTGTTAAGTGCCCTGAGTAATGGGAGTTGAGGGGGTAGAGAGAAGTAAGAGAGTATCGCTCCACACAACATACTTGCATTCCTTTTCACACACATCTCACACACATGTACACACACACACACACACACACACACACACACACACACACACACACACACACACACACACACACATACACACACACACACACACACACACACACACACACACACACACACACACACACACACATACACACACACACACACACACACACACACACACACACACACACACACACACACACACACACACACACACTCACACACCTGCTTTTTTTTGGTTGCTGTCGTTAACTGAAACTGATCCCAGCTTTCCCCACTCTTTCCACCACTGACTGAGAATCCGATCTACTCCTTTTCTCAGCTCCCGATGTGAAATAATCTCTTCCTTTGCCTTCCCAATTTTGCCCCCTTCCCCCCCCCCCCCCCCCCCCCTTCCTCCTATCCTCCTGATTTCATTTCATTTCTCTTTTTTCTTTTTTCGAACGTATTCTCACAACTTCTTTCACAAACTGAATTCATTTCTGCACTGTGTTTTTTTTTATATACTGATCTTATTTTATCTCCTTACCTTTCACTGAAAAGAAAAAAAAAATAAATAAAAACCTATTTCTTCGTTGATTTTTTTGTTGCTTTATGTTATCTTTCCCCTTTCCTCAACAGAACTGATCTCATCTTTCCCCTTTCTTTTCCCACATTGATCTTATCGCTCCTCAGTCTTTTCCACATTGATCTTATCTCTCCGCTGTCTTTCCCACATTGATCTCATCTCTCCTCTGTCTTTCCCACACTGATCTCATCTCTCCTCTGTCTTTCCCACATTGATCTCATCTCTCCTCTGTCTTTCCCACACTGATCTCATCTCTCCGCTGTCTTTCCCACATTGATCTCATCTCTCCTCTGTCTTTCCCACACTGATCTCATCACTCCTCTGTCTTTCCCACATTGATCTCATCTCTCCTCTGTCTT
>JADBJO010002505.1:114510-189510 GCA_016801955.1 Conus betulinus
TTTTATGTGGCGATGGCCATGGCAGGAGACTATCAAAGTTGCAATTCCAAATAGAAAGGAAAAAAATGTACATACATACACATGTATGTATATATATGTATACATACATGCATACATTTAGATAAATACGTTATCTGCCTATATACATAAATGTAAAAATGTATAAATATCAAGAAAACATGGACTGCTTCACAGAAACTTGCCTGATGCTACTCTGAACACAATTGCTCAATCTTTGTTCCACTGTTCTTTGTACTGTTCAAGTCATTGATCCGTCCAATTTTATCGTGCAGAGTGAGGATGTGGATCGTTTCCCACTGCGACTGTCACACATGCAGAGGAGGACAATTTTTGTCCACACTAGCCAATTTTGCTTGGGTGTGGGTTGGTTTTTTTTTAAGTGGGAAGTCGGAAACCATTATTGAGATTGTACCCTAGAGTTTTTGTCGTACTGCTGAGTTTATCAAATCTGGTTACACAAACACTGCATCTCTCATCGTCATGATTGTGCTTGGTTGTCATGGTGATTATGTTTTGATAGTTTATTTGCGTCATCAGTCTGTCACATTGGAATGAATACAAACTTTTTTTCTCAAAATTTCTTTTACTCCCTCCCTCAAAGCCAGATACATGTGCATGCTTGTACACACATACACACACCAGGAGAGAAGGAATAAACTGGCAAGCATGAAATTATAAAGACTCACAAATTACTTGTTCTGTAACAAAGGTTGTGCATTACATAAAACAATGATGTAAAAGATGTCTCTGTTAATATGTAATACCGAAAGAAAAATCTCAAGTGTTGCTCAATTCAAAGAATGCCATTACATTTGACTGCACAAGGGAGATTTGTTGAGCGAGTGGATTTTCTCTCCGTTTTTTATATTTCTCAGTGTCCATATCCGTCCATTTCATCTCCCATATATTTTGATGTTTGAATAATTTTGTTTTTAGATTGTGGGCAAATGAACTGTGAACTGTGGAATCACAGAGATGATGAAGACAGTAAAACGAACGAAACAAGTATGCTTCATAAACAAATTTTGTGTCAAAGGTTAATTTATCCACCCTTCTTGCTTTTTAACAGTTAAACCATACAGGGAAAAAGTGGATACGGAACCAGTGTTCCTCCTAAAGGTTGTCTTTGCGTACAATTGAAAGTTTGAATTTTGGACTGCAAAAATAAAGTCTGTGATGCATTGTTTTCAGATATAATGCTTCCAGTTCATCTGGTTCTGTACCTGTGAGGATGATCAGACAGATGTGCATGTTGGTTCACAAATGCGACACGCACACATGCACGCACGCATGCGCGCACACACACACACACACAGTCAAGTACACACACAGTCACACACGTACACATACAGAGGCTAGCATGCGCGCGCACACACACACACACACACACACACACACACACACACAAGGGCACAAGCACATGCAGACTAGAGTACCACTGACAGCAAGATATCATAAGAAAAGAAAATGATTTAAAACAAAATTTTAATCAATTTTGTTGAAGACTAAAGCGAAATATATTAAAAATCAGATCATCATCCGCAAAATAAGCTCAACGCTTTTTTCCAGGACTCAGTCAAACATGAAATACACCACACTCAAAGCTTTGGACTACTACTCAATATTCATAATCACGAAAGTGTCAAGACAATATGGGCAACAAGCACCAATACTTCAGAGACATGATTAAACTTCTCTACAAAAAAAACAAAACAAAACAAAAAAATGACAGTCTCTTCCAGCAATCCATACAGCATGTGTTGGACAAAACAAAGATCACCAGTTTGGCATATCCCCAAGAAGATGTTCTGGCCATGACAGCAGAACAAAGATCATTGGATGTTAGACAGCCAAGACATAACCATCTGCAAGTTATTTCTCCTGATTGCCTTTTCCCTGTGTATTTTTATCCCTAATTTTGTTAGGACCTCTTGGGAATGAAGTTAATCGCTCACTCACATCTGTCAATCTATTTTTCTGTCTGCCAACAAGATTAAGCTAAAACTACTGAACTGACCTCAAACACACTTCTCAGAAATATTGATATAATCCAAAGATGAAGCCATTTCATTTTGATGTGGATCTGGATCAAAGTCAGACGCAGGAATTCTTTTCCACTGTCTTTAACATTGCAAAATAAAGCACTTATTGTTGTTGACATTTTTTTTGTGAATTTCATAAAAAAAATAATGCAGAGATCTTGATGAAAAAATTCAGGCTTATTAGACTATATATAGTAAGTGGGGGGGGAGATGCAAACCTCCTTGCAGACAGCTATATTGGCAGGCCAATTTGGGTACATTGTTTACAGGTCTCAACTGCAAAAATTTTATAGGACACACATGAATTGGTGTCTCCATGGGATGGACGGTCATGGAAAAAACAACATCTCACTTGTACATCTGCCAATGTGATATATGTCATCAGATGCAGTCTACACCCACAGCAGTGGTATGTGGGCTAAACCACAAACCTTAAACTACGTTGGGCCAACCATTAAAGTGATGTAAAAAGAGGCAAGACCAACAAATGCACAGTTGCCCACCATGTGAACACGACACCTCACCCAGATGACCGTGAGGTCCCATTTCTGTCCATCTGTCCAATCGAGTCAGTGAGTGGGGGAGATGCAAATCTCCCTCGCAGACAGCTATACTGGCAGGCCAATTTGGGTACACTGTTTACAGATCTCAATCGCAGAAAAGAAATGGGCACCCAAGCTTGGGCTGAGCATCTCCGATGGCACCACTTCCATGAGAAACGGAAAATTAACAAAGGGGTGGGCGAAGCTGAGAAAGGGGGTGAGTGGGGCTGGGAAAGGGATGGGTGAAGCTGAGAAAGATGACGACCATGAAGAGTCATTTGTAAAAAGACTATGATACAGACCTACCACAAAAAGTGCCCCTAGAGACTATCCTGCCCTGGAGGCATTCACTGAAGCGTGCACTAGGGATTTCCTGGACATCAAAAATCGAAAGCGAATCAAGGACAACCTCACCTAAACCCAGTGAAATGCCCTGCAAGAGCTTCGCAATCTACTTCAAACACATCAAGCAGCCTGTCGATTTGCAGACAAATCTGCAACAACAGTTATCACCCCACTATCTTACGATGATAAGATAATACAAAAAGCATTAACAGACGACAACCAGTTTGACATTCTAACAAAAGACCCAACTAGAGACACCAGCAAGAAGTCGAATGCTGGGCAGACAAGTGGCTCAAGAGCGGAGAGACTGACGAGGAAGTGTACGCTTTTGTGACAAACAATCCTGATACACATCCTGCCAAATGTAAACCCCTGGTCAAGACCCACAAATCCTTTCCCTATTCATCAAACTACTCCTGTCAGGCAGTGGAACGCCAATACAGCCACTATCAAAATTCATCCAGGCAGCCATAAGCCACTTAACTAGTTATTTACCTTATCAAATTATCGATTAAAAAAAGAATTCCTGAAAAAATTGGACACTATCAACAAAGAAGAAGTGGCTCCCCTCCCCCATCAGCTACTTTGGCGGTATGCGATGTTGTGTCACTGTACCCAAGTGTGGACAATGCTATGGGAGTCCCAGCTGTTGCCCAAATGCTTAGTGACCATCCTGCTCCACTGAATGTGTCTACAGACTGCGTTGTTGAAGGACTGAAAATAGCACTTGACAACAATGCCTGTATATACACAGATGGTGAAGGTAAGACTGATTGCAGCTCCCAATCATGGGACAACAATGGGGCCCTGTCATGCGTTCGATTATGTGGATGTCTTTATGGGTGAACTGGATGAGAAACTGGTACAGGAAACTCCAGTTCCACTGATTTCCTCTCTGGTGGTGAACAAGGAGCCTTTAGAGACAAAAACCCTCAACTGGGGCAGATTCAGAGATGAAGGTTTTGCAATTTTACCAGACTCTGCTGATGCTAGTGCTTTTGAAACACACGTACAGAATTTGCCCAATAACGTTTTTATGAATTTTGAAATCAGAGATCGATACATTTGTGCTTCTACATTGCCTTGGTAGGTGCATCAGACACATAGTACTCTGAGATTCTTACTGTGATACAAGTGTGTTCTATATATCAATATTGTCTGGTTTTCATTGCTACCACTGCTTCGTGCAGTAACTTTGTGTTCTATATATCAATGCTGTGGAGTTTTCTTTAGCACCGTTACTTCAGGCAGTTGCTAGTCGATCTGATTAATCATTATAATCGCTAACATTCACAAATGGAAGGTCTTTGAAATGCTTTCATTTGAGAGAATTGGAAGTTGATTGGTTTGTGAACATGTGTTTGTGATGGTGTCATCTTTTGGCATAAATAAATTTGTGTCCAATCAAAAAAAAAAAAAAACGTACAGAATTTGCATCCCCCGGGGTATAAAATGGACTGTTTCCTGTGGCAGAGAAGCAGAATACTTAGATGTAAGGGTGAGTATAATAACACTGGGCTCATCAAAACTGACCTATTTTCGAAGAATTGCCATAGCTACCTTCCCCCTTCCTCCTACCACCCTAAGTCAGTCTTCAGAGGCATAGCGAGAAGCATTGGTACCAGACTAAGAATGCTAATCAGCGATGAACAGCTGAAGGAGAGGATAAAGGAATATGCAAGATACCTAACCTTGTCAGGGCTGGCACTATGACAGAGCCCTCAAAGAGATCTCTCGAGGAGCCACAAAATCAAGAGATGTTGGTTGGTTTTAATAATGTTGTAGAATCAAAATTACTTTGTGCAATGTAGATATACTGGCGGTTGGCTGTGTATGATGGGTGGAGTGTGTGTGATGTGTTTGTGGTGGATGCAGTGGGGTATGAGTAATTTAGTGAGTGTGTGTGCATGTAAGATTTGCCTTGTATGCCATTTAGTGTGTGTGTGTGTGTGTGTGTGCGTGAGTGTGTGTGTGCGTGAGTGTGTGTGTGTGTGTATATGTGTGTGTGTGTGTGTACGTGTGTGAATGTGTGTGTTTGTGTTTGTGGTTTGCAGGGTGGTGCATGCTTGACTGTGTATGTGTGTGTGGAAGGAACAACAGAAATGTAGAAAGTGTAAAATGGATGGGAGCGCCAATGGTGTGATAGCTTTTTGTTTTTCGAATGTGCAGATTCCTGATGAAGGCTGATATATATATATATATATATATAAAACACTGCACTTGTTCTCCCCCACTGCTTAATTGTTCAGCATTATATATATATATATATATATATATATATATATATATATATATATATATATATATATATATATATGTGTATGTGTGTGTGTGTGTGTGTGTGTGTGTGTGTGTGTGTGTATAATGGTTCTGCCTTCAAAATGGTTATGATGATCCCATACGCTGGTAGGGAAGGTTCTTATATTTATAATACATTTACCTGATATTTCAGTCTCATTTTTTTCATTCTCCCATCCCCCCCCCCCCCCCCCCCCCCCCCCCCCTTCCTCTTTTTTATTTTCTAAAGCTTTGCCAAGACATTAATGTAATGACGGAGGAACTATTAGCCTGAACTTGTTTTTCTCACAAATAAACTGTTCTTATATCCATACAATATATATATATATATATATATATATATATATAGAGAGAGAGAGAGAGAGAGAGGAAGGGGTGGGGGTGATGGTAATAATCATTCAGTCACTGCACAGATTTGGAGCCTAAGGGACGGGAATCATGAGCGAGGGTTTGATTGAGGTTTAAGAGAACTGCATAACCCTGACAATGGTCTTTCAGTTGCCCTTCTTGTAGCATTTCTGCATACTTCATTTTATCTGTCATCAGCACATTTCCTTATTAGAGTGCAACACCTGTCAACAAAGACAGCTTAAGCAATTTTTGCAAACACCAGATTTTGTTCTGCTTTGTAATGCTGGAACAGCGAGCGCCCCATTTCCCTCACACAAAATAACCATCAGAGAAAATACACTGGGTTTTATATGGCTTATTCATTAAACTCTCTGTGCAACCCTCGAAATTTCACACACACACACACACACACACACACACACACACACACATACACACACACACACATGTGTGTGTGTGTTTGTGTGTGTGTATAAATATATATATATATGAAAAAATATATATATATACATACATATTTGTCATTTGTCGTTGTACATTTTGAAAACACACAAATGTGTGGTCTCCACTGAAAAAAGGGAAAAAACTGGTAATATCAGATTGAGACAAAATCTCTTCAGTCAAAATAATATTATGTAGATCTGCAGGGCCCCCCCCCCCCCCCCCCCCCCCCCCAGCCCCCTTCCCAATCAAACAGTAAAATCAAACAGATCAAACAGATAATGTGCCAAACCGCTGAAAAATGTCAGCCAACAATAATGAGCTCATGAGCACCACATTTACAAAGAATCTTGCATGGTATGGCATTTCTAAAATCACATACACAAATAAAATCTATGTGAGGTTGTTTCTGTGTCATCCGATCTGATATGTAATAGCAGCTAAACATTCAGAACTGGGATGTTCACCGATATTCAGTGCTGGGCTATTTCAACATTTCCTGTATTTTTGCAAGACAATGATCCCATCCACTGAAGTGGTTGTAGCTAGTAACCTACATTATAGCACAAACTGAAAGCAGAACTGAAAGAACAAACAACTCATAGACAAAATGAAATCCCTGGTAGCAAAACCGAAAGCAGAACTGGAAGTACTGAAACATCATCATCCTAGTAAAAATAATCACTCTAACCAGAAGGCATTGTGGTGGAACCAGTGAGGAAATCTTAGGGTTTTTTGCTCTTTCAAAAGTGAAAGTGGTGGGGAAAAGTGAGCACAATTCTTTGACTGTATGTGAAGTTCTGCCATCAGGAATGATACAGTTGGTCACATGTAAAATGTGTGCAGCCTTGTCTGCTGTAATCATAACACTGAAGCTATTTTACAGAAACACACTATTCCAACAGTAATTACTTCTTGCAGTCTTTACCCAAACAAATAATTGTTACATCTCATTCTGAAAAAATTTTTAAAAAAAATAACCATGACAACATGCATAAAAGAAAAATTTGTTAATCTCAATGCACAATGCACACGAATGTATTAGAAAAAAAGTACATTGAAGCAAATAAAACTGTGCCAAAAACACAAGAAGAGAGGTGCAACAGTTGTCAACTAAACAGCACAGTGCCAAAGGATTCAATTAGGATGAACACATTCCAGTTTCGATCTTGCTCAAAATAAAAACGAGCAATATAATACTGTAGATCATGAACTTGACAGCATTATTTTTCAAAATCTTAGCAGGTATGTCCACCAAATGAAGAAAGAAAAAAAAAGTAAGAAAAACAAACAGCTGGAAAAGTGAGGAGTCACTAGCATTTAAGCAAACACACAAAAAAGTCTGATATACTTTTCAGCTTTCCTTCCCTCTGCCCTCTCCCCCCAGACCCTCCCCTCCCCCCCCCCCCCCAAACCTCTTTTTCTCTCAAGGAAGAAACATCTGAGGCCACTCTAAAAAGGAATTTGAGTTCCTCCACCCCTATCAACAGAAGTATTTTGCCCCTGAAACACGTCACAACCCAGCACTTCCCAAATCAATGAATAGCACACACACACACACACACACACACACACACACACACACACAAGTATTTTGCCCCTGAAACACATCACAACCCAGCACTTCCCAAATCAATGAATAGCACACACACACACACACACACACTCACACTCACACACACAAAAAACCACCTTGCAGTGATGGTGGTGGATGGGAAGCCATAACTGCAAAAGTTGATGACTGGGGCAAGGGAGAAAGCAGGGGTGGCAGCGGGGAAGGAAGAGATGGGAATACAGATGAAGTTCGAAAGAGTGGCTAAGCTAAAGCAAATACAAGTCAACTCTTCCCCTAGCCGCTGAAGAATGGTGGGTGTACTGAAGATGAAGCAGAGTGTGATGTTTCTGGTTTGAAGTCTGGCAGAGGCATGTACCGATGATAATTTTCAGTCCTGGCTAGTTTCTTCTCTGGGTTCTAGTATGTGACTTATAAACAGGACAGGCAACGACCACACACACAGGTTCCATAGATGAAATGATCTGTCTGTTGTTTTCATCTACTGACCAACCTTGCAGGCATCTGAACCACTTAGACCTGGTTAACACCAAGATCATATGATAAAACAAAACGTAGAGTATAGCCCTGTCATATGCAGTGAAGTCTTGGATCCAAATGAAACCCAGCAGGCTCATCGTTGTCATCTTTACCAACCATCTCACTGCAACTATAGTGACTTTTCATTTCAATGCCCTCTCCACATCGGTTACAAAATTCATGCCAAAGTCGCCATTCTCTGCAAATTCATGGGTATTGTCCTTGAACTGATAGGATACCCTCCACAGGAGGATGCCTACTCCCACCAGCTCCATCAGCTAGCACTTATTGTCATCAGTAGGCACGTTTATAGGTGGTTTTCTATCAGATCTGAACAGATACCAATGAACATCACCAAACTGATTCCGCAGCAGTGCACTGCCTCCTCTGGTGAGTTGCCTTGTGAAGACCTAATGCTGGTGCTGAGATTTTTACTAAAGAAACCTGGCCCTCGTTGTATACGGTGGAGACAGAATAACAGGCCACTGAGAGGGTATAAAGGGAAAGCATAAAGATATAAGACAATGATAATAAACATTTTTTCAAAATCACACTTTACCAGTTTCCTACTCTTAAAACACTCCAATTCTGTACATCTGTTTTACTTCACTGGATCAAACTGATGATGCAACCACTGCACACACACACACACACACACACACACACACACACACACACACACACACACACATTTTTTCAACCATTAACATTTCCCAGAGAGAGAGAGGAAAAAACAAACGCCTGAAAACAAAAAACCACATGCATGTGATTGAAACCCAAAACAAATGGATTCAATCTATCCCAACAACTAACGTTTTGCCACAAAGGCATTTGAGTAAAAAGTGATAAATAATAAATAAAAACAAAAAAGAAAAGTTTTGGGGAAAAAGCATGTGTGGGGGGGGGGGTGGGGTGGATTAAAGTACAGAGGGAAGAATGAGCGGAAAGTTAGAATAAATGTTATGAAGCAGAGTAAATTGTAGTACGTGTTCCAAACCAAATCATTCAAACCCAAAGTCTGTTTGAAAACAAAATCTCTGACTACCAAACAAACATACCTGCATGCAGACAACTTCCTCCCCTCAATACTAACTCCAAAAACATATTAAATGACAAAGGAAATAGATGAGACACTGAAACAGAGAGAGAGAAAAAAAAAAAAAAAAGGTGTGTGGTGTGTATGGCTGTAAATTTTTTCCCGAAGGAAGCAGAATGAATGAATTTCACATGGCTGAATCTGGTGTCGAAATGAAGTCACATACAAGTAGCTGACATCAAAAAGACCTGGACAAAAGCATTTCAATGAAATCATGAAGCATTCCACAGATTGTCTTTGCAATGCATAAAACATTTCAATGAAATCATGAAGCATTCCACAGATTGTCTTTGCAATGCATAAAACATCCTATCAAACTGTATTTTGTCATGAAACAATGATTGTAACACTGTTATTTATGGTCATTTTCATGCCACACAAATCTATAAGAACAAGAAAGATGGCATGATAATAATACTGCTTTTTCAACCTTGTCTTTTTTTCTTTTTTTTTGTGAACACAAAAGCAGGAAAATAATTGCCAAGACAAAAGGTCATATGCCATCTGCACTCCCATATTATTCCCATAAAATTAACACTCCAGACTGCAATACACAGCACAAATTGTTGCAGCAAATTTGATTTCACTGAATTGTTTTGCTTCCTTTTGCAAAAGAGCAATCAGATTGAAGAAATGTTATTTGATTCCTGCTGCAGAAGCACTAAGCAAGATGAATGAATGTTGTAATGTGTGCTTCTGTCTAAAAGAATGAGGGACACTGCAAGCAAGAAAGAGGCCGAAAGCAAGAGAGGAGAGAGTGATTTGATAAGTGTTATGTGTATACAACAGTATATATGAACAGCTCTTTATCTATGGAAAAAAAGGTGGGAAAAAAAGAGTGTAACGTGCGTGCGTGCGTGCATGCGTGCGTGCATGCGTGTGTGTGTAAGTGTGTGTGTGTAAGTGTGTGTGTGAGAGAGAGATGACTGACACAAGTCCATGATAACACAGATGTACATACTGTACATCCTTCCTTCATACTACTGCCATCAAATCATTATCTTAACTACCACAAATGAAAAACCAAGTAAATCTTAGTAACCTATTCCCTCTCCATGCAACGTCATTAACCAGTCAAATCAGTGCCTTGACTGTGACTGTCGAACCTGCTGATCAGCCGAGTGCTGTCTCAGAAGGTGGCTCCTTAACCCCCTCGTTATGATCATGTCATTGTCAGTTAAACACTAACAACTCTCCTGCGTTTTGCTGTTTCAGCCCACATGCAGCCTCAGCAATCAAGGGGTTGAAGATGTCACAGAGAGAAACATTCCCTTCTCAAAAGCACGGGAAGGTAGTATTTCACAAATGATTCAGACTACACCCCCCCCCCCCCCCCCCCCCCTTTTTTTTTACAAAATTGAAAACCTAAAGATTATGCTTATTGAAGGTTTAATCCTCTTTGGACCCTTCCTCCCCCCTCCAGTCTCCCTCCCTCTGTCTTTTTTTTTTGTCTTTTTTTTTCTTTCCTTTTTTTAGCACAGTCAGGAGGTTCCTGTGTACTGATCACAATTTCAAGGCCAATTAGAGAATCATCCAAGAAACAACAAGAAAAAAGAAATCTCAGAACTCCCCAACTCCCATCTCCCCTCTTAGGAACTAAGCGGCCCAGCCTCTACTGGGGCCTTCAAGATGAGGGGCCCCCCTCCAACTGCTCCCTGACGACCTTCACCACCTCCTGACACAGCTCCTGAGACAGACCCCACATCAGTGGACGCAGCATGTTTCCAGCCTGCTCCATCACATCCTTGTCCCACTGCATCACTGTCGATGCCGGCTCTCCTCCGGTTAAGGGACAGCTGCGAGGAAGAGGGGTGGAGGAAGGGTGGAGGGCCAGCTCTGCCAGGGTGAGGTGGGCCTGGTGATGGCCTCAGACAGTCTGCTCATCATCTGGTGTGGTGGTGGTGGTGTGCCGGTTGCTCTGGACTGCTCTGGCTGACCTGGCAGGTCGCAAACATCATTGTGGACACATGGAAAAAAAAAAAAACAACAATAACAAAGTATGGAAAAGGCAGAAATGAAAAACAAATGTGTTTTTCATTACTGAGCTTGAGAGAAAGAAGAGAAAATATAAAATCCTCTGGTCACAATCCTCACCAGCATTCAACTCCATTTCACAGTCTGTTATTATAGGTCTCATCAGCTTCTAATCTAACATAAATCAAAGTTATAACAGATTTAATATCAGAATTTAATGACAGCTAAAAAAAAAGCAACTAGTTTCAGAGCTTCAGGCTGTTTGGGGGGAATCAGGAGCCAAATGACCCACTGCCGGTGAACTTGAGAGGTCATTTTGAAAAAGACGGCCACAAAATTCAATCTGTGAAAAAAAAAAAAAAAAAAAAAAAAAATTTCATTAATTCTCAAAGAAGTTAATTAAAATTCCTAAGTTCTAAAAGGAATATGATAAGACCAAAAATTCTTTCATACATTCTTGCTTTCTCCTTTACAGTTATGCTGAAACAAAACTGTTCATTAACCTATTAAGTCAACGCTGATTGGCCAATAGAACTTATAACAGCCAATCAAAACAGAAATGGAATGAACTTGGCCAACAGAACTTATAACAGCCAATCAAAACAGAAATGGAATGAACTTCCAAGTGCAAGGTTTCTAATTTAGTAGTTAAGACCTCCGATTGTATTACATGCTGACAGTGCCTTTGTCACAATCGCTTGACATCCACTGATCAATGCACATCCAACTGGCACATCTAATTAAAACAAAGTGTCATGCATCATTTAGACTTTTTTTTTTTTTTTTTGCGCTCATAGCATAAATGTACCAGCAGTTTGAAGCTCTGTGATTCTACTGAGCCTAGTAAAAAAAAAAAAAAAAATTTTTTAAAAAGAAAACAGCATCAACCATTCCACCTCCAGACAACTGACCTCTGCGTGGAGGTCCTTTGTTCTCTGAATGGCCGTTTCCAGATCAGCGACAACGTTGGTGCACTTTGTCATCAGATCTGCACAGTGGAAACAACTGTGTTTACAGACATTGCTCTGACCATTCTTTCTGTTTGCAGCAGTTTACTGGAAAGATGGGATGAAGATGATGGGATGGGATTTTCATAGAGCATGCGTGCGTGCGTGTGTGCCCGCGCATGTGTGTGTGTGATGTGTGAATATGTGAAAACATGCATCAGTCCTATTCTTCTTGAGAAAGCTCAAGTTTTAAAAGGTCTTTTTCTTTACATGCTGTGCTACCTGTCACTTGACCAAACTCTCCTCCTGTCCTCGTACTCAATGTTTCAATCACTGTCATCGTAAGTACAAGGTAAGACAATATTTTACCAGCCCCCATGTAAAACCACCAGCCTGTCACTTGATGATTATTTCAGACTATGAAATATCAAGGAAAGCACAATACATCGTCGCCTGCCGTTTTGTCACCAGGGTAAACAAACCTAGACAACTACTATGCTTCACTCTGTTAGGCCAAAGCCCTCTTATATTCAGCTAATCATTTGGCGCTATAAATAAAGGTATCTGTGTCCTAAACAACAACTTAAAACAACAGTTCCATACAGCCATATTTCTGGCTGTCCTACAGAGTATTCAATATTGTCAAAATCACACTGAACTTCTGTTTTTCCACTGGCTGCAGATGTTAATGATTGCCACTCTTGCCTGGTGGGCAGGTCACAGCATTCACCATATGCCTGACAGAAGTGATCAGATGCAGGATATGACAGCATTCATCATGGTGGCAGTGGGGTGTGAGATTCAAGTTTGAGTGGAGTCTGAAATTCAGATGCAAATCTAGCAAAAATTAGGGGAAAATGGTTGACAGTGTTATGTCAAAGGGGACCTTGCAAAGTGAAGTTAACACATATCAGTGCCTGCATGAGGCAGCTAAGAAGAAGGATTTGGTTGTCAGCTTTTTCACACCTTCACTTTGAGCCCTTCCCAGAATTCACGGATGTCTCAGCTTTCTTTAAAACAAAGCAAGCTCCCTCTGCTGTCCATACAACATGGACTGGTAAGCATACAAAGAGCTGCAACTTTCCAACAGCGCATATTGATAATATACAGAGGAATGCTTGCTTATGCTTGTCTCTGTTTATTTGCTTGTGCTATTTTGGTGTTTCAAGCTGTGTGGTGAATCTTCATATCATTCCTTCCTCTCTTTACAATGAAAGTCTTCAGTCCACACCCAATCTTATCCCTTCCCTTTCACAGACCCGACTGCATGAGAATGAATCTACAAACAATATGATGATAAGAACAGCCAACAGTGAGATCAAATAAATTTATAAAGAGTAGGGTGATAAGAACTGCCAACAGCCAGATCAACTGCACAAAGGAAACAAGATCACAAACAATCTAGCAGAGTCAAGTCACTCAGTCAAATCTTACAATTCATAGCACAGCCAACCATGGAGGTCACATCAAAGCTGAAAGCAAATTCAACCCCCCAGAACTGTGTACATTTAAAACGTTAAAATCAAAGACCAAGCTGGTTCCTGAAACTGAAAAAGACCAAGCCAAAACTATTTACATCGCATCTAAAGTATCGATCAAATCAGACTAGACATAACATTTTCTTTTAAAAAGATTCAGAATCACCCTGTTGCCTCCTCTCTAATCTTCATCATCTTGCAAAGATGATGGATCAGCTCTCAACCAAATTTATGTATGATTTACAATTTTCTCCTGTGAAATAAGAAAACATAAAACAGATTTATGTACAGTCAAGTGCACTTTACCTGACATTAAAGGGAGTGACATTTTCTATTCAGGTAAGCCAAATTTGGGTTAATCAAATTTCAGGTAAGCAAAGCAATCCTGCAGCGATATATGACTTCACTGAAATTTGGTTTGACTGTCTGTGGTAAAATATACATGACTGTATGAATACTAATTCCACCAAACTTACCCCGAGTCCTGTTCTCTGTATGTGGACAGGCAGTGAAGGAGTTGTGGAAATGAGGAGACGGATGACCAGAGCTCCTGCCCACTGTTTGTTCTTCTCCACACGGTGGGTTCCCTGCGAACTGCCGCGCATCACAGTCTGTGTCGTCAGTGTCTGACCCCAGCCCTGTGTCACACTGACTGCGAGGGGACACAGACTGAGCTGGTGACTGACTGCACAACGACGCAGACAGTCCCTGTGGTGACTGACTGCATGATGACACTGACAGTCCCTGTGGTGACTGACTGCATGATGACACCGACAGTGCGTGAGGTGACTGACTGCATGATGACACTGACAGTCCCTGTGGTGACTGACTGCACAATGATGCCGACAGTCCTTGGGGTGACTGACTGCAAGATTTCACCGACAGTGCGTGAGGTGATTGACTGCGTGACACTGACTGTCCATGAGGTGACTGACAGCACACTGATGGTGATTGTTCTTGTGTTGACTGACTGCAAGTTGACAATGTCTGTTCCTGTGGGTGACAGTGTTGACTGACTGCAAGTTGACAGTGTCTGTTCCTGTGGTGACAGTGTTGACTGACTGCAAGTTGACAGTGTCTGTTCCTCTGGTGACAGTGTTGACTGACTGCAAGTTGACAGTGTCTGTTCCTCTGGTGACAGTGTCTGGCTTTGTGGTGACAGACAGTCCAGTGATTCATGCTGGCCAGGTGTTGAATGATGGCAGGGTGCATCTGGTTCTACAGGTGACCCTTCCTTCACACTGGATGAGAAGACAACTCAACATTCTCTTCACAGTCTGGTGCCTTAGACGAAAAATGGCAGGCCCCTGAACAAACAGGAATCTGCTCTGATCGTGAAGAATCATACTCAAAATCAGTCTGGCTGATTTCATCTTGAACAGAGCCTCTTTCAGAATCCTGTCTTCCAGGACAAGTACCTGATGCACCTGTGCTAACTTTCTCCTTATCGAAAACATTATGCAACAAGTTTCCAGTTCCTGCACAAGGTTGTGTGCTATGAGATTTGGGTTGATCATGTTCAGGGACATCAAAACGAGTTGTGTGTCAACATCTGTTGATGCTACTGGCTTTCTGTCCCATGCTGGTTGACTGGCTGTTGGTACAGCATGGATAAGAGGAGTATCCTGAGATGAGACTGGACTGCCCACGGCAGTAGAACAGAAAAGCTCAGGTGCAGAGTTTTGGTGCAAGACACTACTATCTGAAGCGGTGGATATGTCTGACTCATCACGCACCATTCTATTACCAGGACACTGAGCAGATGTCTCAACAGAAGTGATAGGTGCCATCACTGTGCTGACGTGGGGTGACTCCAGAATGCCGGAGTTGCCTAACAGTATGCTTTTGGCCTGCTCAAGAGTGAGGTCAGAGGTCAACCCTTTCCGTGCCTGTGCCGCTCGCTGCAGCAGACTGCGCTGTGCATCACTAAGGACTGAGGGTGGAGGCATCAGGTGAGTGTCCATCAGCTCACCATCCTGACAAGGAAGACAGTGTCGAGTGTCTGTGTTCCCAGCATGCACCAACATCCTGTCATGGGCGGACTTCCTGGTGTGGGGATGTTGTTGAGGCCCAGGCTCTTGATTCCCATGAGCGGAAAAAAGTGAGTGGCAGTGGCACCTTCGGTGGTATGGTTCTCTCATCCCACAGATATCTGACTCACTCAAAGACAGACTGGCCACCCTGCACAAGTTGGTTGAGCTCTCCCTTGCAAGTCCCTCTTTCTCACTCACTTTCTTTCCCGTTTCAGGGTAGACAATCAAATTTGGTGTGGATTTGTGTCGGGCCTGATAGGATGACGTCAGACTACTCTTCTTTGTTTTGCCACCTGTTGCTTTCCCCTTGTCCCCAGCAGTGGGTGCTGAGCTGTGCTGACTGTCTGTCTGTTCAGCAGATTGCTGGAGGAGGCCGATTTCATGCGAGATGACTTGGTTGTTCGGCAGTATGACGGGGCGTGGCACGGAGAGGGAGGGACTGAAGAAGAACGAGATCCTCTTACCTCGCGAGAGCGAGTTCCATCTGTACTGGCACGTCTGCCTCTGTTTGAAGTACGAGCATGGGCTTTCCTGTTAGTGGGTGCACATGGAGTCCTCTGGGAAGTGGAACACGGAAGGTCTTGTGGTGGGACATAACGGCTAGGGTAGTTCTCTGTCTCTAACTTTCCTGCTGCAACAATACACGTAGTAAACCATTTAAGTCTTGTTCAAAAGTTTGTTTTATGATTTGATGTTCATACAAGACCACTCTAGTTAAAACAGAATGCTTACATCTTTTTTCACAACATCGACTGCATTTAAATGGAGTGCACACATTACCCTTCATTATAAGGACTGCTTTCAAATGGAGTGTACTTATTACCCTTCATTATAAGGACTGCATGCATTCAAATGGAGTATGCATATTACCCTTCATTATAAGGACTGCATTCAAATGGAGTGCACAAATTACCCTTCATTATAAGGACTGCATTCAAATGGAGTGCACATATTACCCTTCATTATAAGGACTGCATTCAAATGGAGTGCACAAATTACCCTTCATTATAAGGACTGCATTCAAATGGAGTGCACATATTACCCTTCATTATAAGGACTGCATTCAAATGGAGTGCACACGTTACCCTTCATTATAAGGACTGCATTCAAATGGAGTGCACAAATTACCCTTCATTATAAGGACTGCATTCAAATGGAGTGTACTTATTACCCTTCATTATAAGGACTGCATTCAAATGGAGTGCACATATTACCCTTCATTATAAGGACTGCATTCAAATGGAGTACACAAATTACCCTTCATTATAAGGACTGCATTCAAATGGAGTGCACATATTACCCTCATTATAAGGACCGCATTCAAATGGACTATGCATATTGCCCTTAATTATAAAAACATTTGATCCTTAAGGATACGCTTCTTCTGCTTTTTCTATTACAGAAAAAAAGGCCCATGCAACTGTTTCTCTTCCTCTCAGTCTCAGTCACATACACATACATCTGACCATGAGATAAGTAAGATTAGCTCTTTTTTAAAATGATTTTCTTTGAATTTTTTTTCTTTCAAAGCATACAAATCGAGTGGTAGGTGGGAAGCATGGGGGAGAAGGGAAGGACTAAAGGAGAAAGAAGAAAAAGGGGATGTATCTAGTTGTCCATGGATGTGCAGGTATCTATATTTCAACTTCAGGTATGACATGAGAGAGAGAGAGAGAGAGAGAGAGAGAGAGAGAGAGAGAGAGAGAGTGCGTGTATTTTTGTAGTTGTACTTACACATACCTACACACATATTTCACTTCAGAATACAATGAACTCAACATTCATATGATTATAGCACATACATGTCCAGCAGAACAGATTATAACCTTTTAGCATTTAAAACAAAATAAATTGCTTAACCGACAGTGTTTTTTGTTCATACTAAGAAATAACTAACAATTCTTTTAACAGTAAATGCATTGAACTTTTAACAAAAATTGCAAATTTTTAGTTTACAAAAATTGCAAATTTTTAGTTCACTTTTAAAACCTTTGTCAGCTTAAAGGAAAACGTGGAGCCTTATCCATTTATCACACCCACACCCACACCCACATGGTGGATGGAAAGGAAAGGCAATACGCTAAAGAGGTAAGTAATGAGGGAGAACTATTAGCCGTCATTAAGACTGTGACACAGCAAAGATTAATGGAGGAAAAACAGAAGGTTGAAAAGAGAGAAAACTGGGATGAAGATAAGGGCAATAAAATGTGCATATATACCAATCCTTCACTGGCAGCTCAAGGCAGCCACCAAACTCTGCCTTGAAATCAAGATTCTTTTATTCATTCCTCACCATTTGAGAGTCATCTCCTAGGGGAGACTACGGAAAGGAATTCAGCAAGCTGAGTTTGGTTTCACCTCGCCTGACAGAGATATACTAAGAATAATTCTGGGTGTAATCTCCCCACCTCTAGAAGAAAAAGAGAATCTAGTAGTCTCTGAATGCAGCCAGTCAGGGACAGTGAAAAGGAAGAAAATACCAAAAGGGATTAAGTTTGCAAAATATTAGTAAAGAGTAACCAATAACATAAATGGAAATCTTTCAGCTTATGCTCAAGCACTCAAAAAAGTTGAGCACAAAAACTGCCAGCTGTTTGAATGGTTAGCTCAACTGTTCAGTACCCAAACTGTGAGTAGCATCCACAATGAAAGCAGCTAAGAGCAACCAGTCTTCACTTCAATCTCCTAAAAGATATGATCTACCACTAATTGGCCACAACAGACATAGCTGATCAAACACACAGTCAGAGGAAAAATTCATGTGCAGAAAACTCTTCCTCTGCCTGTATAACAACTTAGAAAAATGTATGAAGAATAAAAGAAGTGCGAGGAAGAGACAAAGTAGGAATGAAAAAAGATGACAAAGAAATATGAATATAAAACCCATTACTAACAGCACATTGGAATTATCAACCACATGTTAAGCCTATCCAACTTCAACTTTTGACACTCTGATGAGACTGTTGAATAGTACCCAGCTGGTTGCGTCCATCCTTGGTACCAAACACAGAAATATGACCAATAATTCTGTGGTATTCTCACCACCAAGGGAAAAAAAAATCCAACAGTCCCTCAAGGCAGCCAGCGAAGGGAGAACACAGAAATAGGATGAAAATACCACAAAGAAAAAAGCTGCAAAAAATAAGTAAAGAGTAATCTGTATTAAGGAAATCTCTGAGCTTATGCTTGAGGATCCCAAACACATGCATACACTGCCAACAGTCCGAGAGTTCAACTCTATGGTTCAATAACTCAAGCACCGTCACTCACATCAGCAACATACATGTATATAAAAAGAGAGAGGACAGAGTAAAAAGCAGTGTAAAAAAATTTAAACTCTATCTACAAAAAACGTTTTTTTTAAAAACACTACAACTAAAACCAAACAAATACTCAAATTTCTAAAATTACTACAACCAAAAAAAACAAAAATTGACAGAGCTGAAACAAAAACAGCAACCTAGAAGCAGTATATCAGTAACTTCAGGATTTGTCTTTTCACTAGAAACCTGGCACAATCTGGCAAACTGTTCCTCTGACATGTTTTCACAGCTCTGCTTTTAACAATATCCATGTTTCCTGCTTGACCCAACTGGGTATGGTTGACTAGAAAGATTTGAAAGAAAAAAAAATCAATGAACTGTCATACAATCTGTCAGAGTGAACTTCCCTTGGGGGGTGTCACTATAATACTATTCTTTGTCAGCAACAGTTTTTAAATTTTCAATTCTTTCCTTTGCCTATCTGCCCTTATGTGCTAATTCTTTCTTTCTATGGTATTTGTTTCCCCTCTCTCTTGCCATGTAAAAAGAACTTAAGGCTTGTGTCAGCAAAGCAATGAAATTTATTTTAATATATCATGTATATTTCACACTTCTTAAACTCACCTCCATAAATTATCTTTATTAAACCCAAAGTATTTGTTTCCATATGTATTTCGCCAGCTTTTTTTCACCCCTCCTCTAGAGTAACTTTGTCATACAGTTTAACAAACGTGATCAACTTCATTTAAAGAGATGTGTGAAAGGTTTTTTTTTTTTTTTTTTTTAAAGGACTGGTGAGTTGATTTTAACGTGGTGACAGCCCTGATGTGGCCCTTTGCGGTCGGCTGGGCTCTAAGCAACATTATCTTATCTTATCTTACGTGATCAACTGTGTACATAAACAGTAAGTTCTAGAAATTTATCAAAAAGAAAATGGGCAAAGGGATATATAAACTTTAAACAGCACAGTAGTTTCTTTTGTCAAATCCGCACACTTGAGATTATCCATCTACAAAATCTAATTATTTGTCACCACAGGGAAAAAAAGCTATAAATGGGTGTGCACAAATAAACTCCATATGTCCTCAGCAGCAGTCACAGCTGGAATCCCTGGTTATTTTCTTTGAAAGACAAGACACCCCCCCCCCCCCCCCCCCCCCCCCCCCCCCCCCCCCCCCCCCCCCCCCCCCCCCCCCAAATCCCTTCCAACACCTGGTGATGGCACAGCCTTTTTTCCTATGCGATTTGTCTGCATCTGTTGGTTGATTGGTTGGTTTAATTGTGCGAAAGCTGCCAAACCAATTTCAATGAAACTTGGTGGGAATATGAAATGTGGCCCAGGACAAACCCTGGTTGGGGCAATTGTGTGATGTGGATCCGGATCAAACAGTGGATCCTGGTTTGTTTTTGTTTTTTTTTTCTTTATCACCTAATTCTTCTGTGCGTGTGATCCGTCCAAACTACAAATTTGTCTTTTACTATATGACCAGTGACACCTTTGCTGGATGCAATCTTGATTTATTTTGAAAAGAGACCTGAACAGACTCAAGAGGAAAAATCCAAGGTTCATTTGACCTACAACACTTAACACTGATGAACATACAATCCATCAACCTACTTAACATCTCAACACCTGCAGAAAGTGATCAATTGTTTGGTTCCTGACACATTATCAGGTTCAGCTTTGTTTTTAACTGTGCAGAGCAATGACACAGAATCTGTGGAGGAAGTCAAATCATGCTGCTTTTAGCCCAGCTGTCTACGGAGGCCAGATCAGGGCTGGACTGGGGTGGGAACCTGGTCCACAGCTGGCAGTTAGTAACAGTCATGCTGTTATACAATATGGTGAAAGACACAATGAAAAAAAAGATAGTTAGTCAGTACTTCCATCAGTTTACGGACAATGAAGACAAAAGTACAGACAGGTTGGGCATTATACAAAAATTGCAGAATATGGGCATGAAAAAAAAGAAGAATTCACAGAAACAAAATTTTCAATGTTATCCGATCACCTCAAACAGTACACAAAAAAAAGGAGAAGAAAAGTAACAAGAAAGTTTATCCCATACCAAAAAAAAAAGTTTTAAAGATTGCGCAGATCCCACACAAAGAGTTATATATCAAGCCATCTGCTATCAGGCACTCTGTGCTACAGGCTGATTCACAAACCATCACTGAATAGCACCCATCACAAAGAAAACACACAGCAGCAAGAGAATACAGTCCAGTACATCAGAATGCACACACTATGAAGACAGTAGCAGACTGATTTTTTTTTTTTTTTGTTTACCAGTTTTTGCCCCATTCAGATCCTGAATGACGTGGCTGGGAGGATGAAGCATGACATGAAGCATGGACCACAAAGCCTGCAGTTGATGGGGAAGCAGGGTCATCACATGAGGGGTGGATGGAGACGCACTTCTGGGACTGAGTATTTTCCTCTTGTTTGGACTGCGAGGGTGGGAATGGGAGACTCCTCTTAAAGGGTATACCGGAGGGTTCAGACCATGTTCTTTCCTCAGACTGTGAGCACAGGGCATGAGAATCTGTGCCTTTCTCAGATGAGCTATTAGTATAGATACTCTCCTCACCCTGCACAGGTGTGATGTCAGATAGTAGGTTTTAAAGACTGAGGACTTGTAGGCTTGTCAAAAACACAAGTGTGAAGACTGAAGACTTGTGCCTCTGGACCTTTCAGATGCTAAGTGGGAGGATTGAGGACTTGTGTCTCTGGACCTTTCAGAGAGAAGGTGTGAAGATTGAGGACTTGTGTCTCTAGACCTTTCAGACAGAAGGTGTAAAGACTGAGGACTTGTGCCTCTGGACCTTTCAGACAGAAGGTGTAAAGACTGAGGACTTGTGTCTCTGGACCTTTCAGACAGAAGGTGTAAAGATTGAGGACTTGTGTCTCTGGACCTTTCAGAGAGAAGGTGTGAAGATTGAGGACTTGTGTCTCTGGACCTTTCAGAGAGAAGGTGTAAAGACTGAGGACTTGTGTCTCTGGACCTTTCAGAGAGAAGGTGTAAAGACTGAGGACTTGTGTCTCTGGACCTTTCAGACACAAGGTGTGAAGATTGAGGACTTGTGTTTTGGACCTTTCAGACAGGTGTAAAGACTGAGGACTTGTGTCTCTGGACCTTTCAGAGAGAAGGTGTAAAGACTGAGGACTTGTGTCTCTGGACCTTTCAGAGAGAAGGTGTAAAGACTGAGGACTTGTGCCTCTGGACCTTTCAGACAGAAGGTGTAAAGATTGAGGACTTGTGTCTCTGGACCTTTCAGACAGAAGGTGTGAAGACTGAGGACTTGTGTCTCTGGACCTTTCAGACAGAAGGTGTAAAGACTGAGGACTTGTGTCTCTGGACCTTTCAGACAGAAGGTGTAAAGACTGACTTGTGTCTCTGGACCTTTCAGACAGAAGGTGTAAAGACTGAGGACTTGTGTCTCTGGACCTTTCAGACAGAAGGTGTAAAGACTGAGGACTTGTGTCTCTGGACCTTTCAGACAGCAAGTGTGAACGCTCAGGACTTATTCTTCTAGACCTTTCAAACTCCAAGAGAAAAGACTGATGACTTGTGTTTCCAGATCTCTCAGGTTGCATGTGTAAAGACTGAGGGCTTGTGTTTCTAGGTTTCTCAACACCAAGCATGAAGTTTAGGAGTTGGGCACCTTTCTGACAATAAATGGGGAAATAGTGACTAGTAGTTCCCTCAGAATGAAAATCCAGCAGGTCTTCTGTTGACCTTTTGTCCTTTGTACAAGCATTACCATTTTTCAGACATGAACGCTGCAGACTGCTGGCAACTGGAGATGCTGAACAGCTTTGGACTGAAGTTGGACATGAGTTCGTTGACTCTGTTGTCAGATGAGACAAACTAACTGTACCTGTACTATGAGACATGGCAGATACACAAGATTCAGCTGGCTTTCCTGAAGCCCTGTAAGGACGGACAGAAAACTCAGAGGAAAATGGACTGGGACCATTTGACTGGGCACATCGACTGTCCCACTTCTGATACCTGCAGAGACAAGGGGGTCTTGGAATTTTGAGATCTCAAGATGCTGATTGGAGCTGATTGAGACAATGAAGTATATGTAGATTTGGTGTCAGGAGAACAAACAGGTGATGTGTATACTGATGTGTTCTGGCAGGCGTGTATGATCTGCTTGTCTGAGGTGATCTAATACACCTTTCAGATGACCAAGATGAATGACCTGATTTTGAACTGAGAGATCTTATACTGTGAGGTAACTGCCGAGGGGTTGAGACAACAGTCTGACATGTTTCGGCACAACGTGAGGCCTGGGATCTATCTTCATGGCTGGTTCTGACCAAAGTTCTCACAGCTGACTGAGGAGTCTGACTTTTAAGCAGTTTATCTGAAGTCGATTCCTTCCCAGCACATGTAGGGCTAAGTGGCGCTTCATCATTACACTTCATTTTCTTCAGCGCTGTTTTGCCAATTCTAAGGGCAAAGTTGTTTTTGCCACTCACTTCTGATTCCGATCAACATCCTTCTCTTTCCAAACATTCAAGGTACGGGGGATAGGGATTCTAGGGAGGGTCTGCTCTTTTCTGATGGGGTGGTAGGACAAGGCATGATGCAGATTCCGTGGTGAAGCTGATCCACTAGTCCCGGTTAAACAGTACCGCATCACCACACATGATAGTCACAAAGAGGTGCCTCTTTCTTTAGTAATTCATCCATAACGACCAATAATAACATACAAATAGTACTGGATTGTTGTGATCTGGCAATGACATTACACAGATTCACACACACACACACACACACACACACACACACACACACACACACACATGCATGCAGTAACAACAGAAACAACTAAAACGAATCTATCTACCCAAGCTTTATAACTTTTGTCTTCCACTTCAAACCACTGATAAAAATCAAAACAGCATTTCTAACCACTCATTTGGATACAAAAATTGTCTGCCCATCTAAACCCCTTCCTTCTCCCCCCTTTCTTTTTCTCCCTCTCTCTCTCTTCATTAACACAAATTTGCTGGCTCACATCTGCTCTCCGCCCCATCCCCCTTCCCAAACCCCACTTTCTTTCTGTTAATTCTCGTTCTTCATGTGACGTGAAACGTATGCTCCACACTTCAGACTTTATTTTCCATATCACTTAACAGTTTGGCAATGCACACGTCATTATGCCTCAAAGTAAATAGTGGCATGCACACACATATGCACACAGACACAGATACATACACACACACTCACATGCACATGTACACATGCATGCACATGCACACACACCTTATTTTGCATTTGATGTTACACATCTAGACATCCATATTTCATCAAATTCACTTGAAAAGACTAAAAAAAAAAAAAAAAAAAAAAAAAGAAAGTGAAGATTATAAACATGCTCCAAATCCTGACTCAATGCTCAAGCAGTGATGCGCTGATCTGCTCTCATGCAAAATGCTCCCACAGTCTTGAACACAACAGTTATCAAAATGAGGCAAAAAATAAAGACAATTTTGAATGATAATTGTGAAACAACTTTCAGGGCTCAGTCATCAGGCGCACAATTAAATTTCCATTACAAAGAATATGCTTCATTCGACTGAAAAAAAGAACATTTAAAAAAAAAAAAAATAAATAAATAAATAAATTAAAAAAAACACCTCTCATGTCCCTGATGAAAGTAGCATGATAAGTGTAAAAAGATACGCAAAAACCAAAGAGTAATAATCACAAAATGTCACCACGCATGTAATTCTACCTGACAGTTCTACTGACCTGGACTTTCGAAGGTGGTGGCAACTGGACTTGAAAAACTGAGCTCCTGAAAAAATGAAAGTCACAAACATGCAGCATTTCTTTAGTTTCTTTTTTTTCTTGCAATGGTTTGTTCACACTTACACAGGCCTGTGAACAATGTTCATTGAGAATGTGCCACAATATTTTCCAGAATTAAATCCATATATTAGATAGCACAAAACACTGTGCTTCATCACAACTAGTACCACAGTTACTGCTGTAAAGCGACTAATGAAATTCCAAGTAAATCTATTCACAGGAAGACTGCATTGCCTGTTCACAGAAGTTCTGTCCCCTGGATGTAAAGTGAGATACCGTCTGCTGTGTCCTTGGATTTGTAAAAACATCAAAGCAGTATCAATTTCTTTTTTCTAAAACTTACACTGCAAGGCATTTTTCTTCTTTTGAATTTAGTCCATCTTGACAGTCACACACAATGTTAGTATAGACTATAGGGATTCTGTTACAGCTCAGGCAGCAGAAATGACTGTACTGGGAATTTTCAAGAAACAGTGTTGAGTTGTTCTGGTGGTGAACAGTTCTTTCTATATGTGCTTAGCCTTCTTTCATGCTTTTTATCCCATGCTGTCTTTTCTTGCACCATCTCTACATGTAGCCATGGATTGCTATAACAGCCCAAAATTTTGATTCAGTATGATCAATCTACGGATGCATGAAAGAATAACTGAGAACAGATAAATGGGTGATTTTGCTTGCTCATCTACCGTTCATAATCTAAAAATATCTATGATGTAAAGCATGTGAACAAAACCACTGGAATTATAAACAAAACAATTGGAATTAACTAAGCCTGTAGAACATTACATGCTGAAGCATGCCTACAGGACCAGTGTTTTCCTTCAGCACTCATGTCATTCAGCAGCTAAAACTGATTGGAGGACTGAGGATCACTATGCAGCAAAACTGAAGCTGTTAACCATTAGCACATGTATTAACATATACTGATCATGAGTTCAGATTCAGATTCAGATAACTTTATTATCTCTCGTTAAAAGAGAAATTACATTCATGACCGCTGCCCTAAAAGTTAAGACATACATATTTATAGTTACAAACGTGACACTGAAAATTAAAATTACTTTCAAACAATAAAACATGCTCGTACCTCAAAGACTGGTAAGAAAAAACGATCAGTTCCCTACAAGACAAACATGCTTTTTTCCCCCTCTCTCAATGTAAATGGCAGGCACAGGAAATAATATCAATGTTTTGTTCAAGAAGGTATTCTTTTTTTCTCCCTAAATGTATTAGTGTTATAGTTTGTGTCCTTGACAATGCTGGAGTTCCATGGTCTGTCCAAAATTCCACTAGACAGCTTCTTTCCACCAAATATTATTGCAGAATTTAACTGAAATACATCTACAATTCTGCTTATTTCTTGCGTTTTCTATTCAAATTCACTTTGATCTATGACGGAAAGAAAACATGACAGTGGCATGTTTGAAAGCAAGAAGTGTTCAAAAGTATGGGGAACCAGAACATCATCCTTGCAATATTTTTTCTCTTGAAGACTAAAAAAAAAAAACCCAGGAGATTCATGAAACCGCAAACACTGTTGTGCCTCACTGTGCTAAACATTTTTTTTTATTCACATCAAGGGCTTTCCTAGGTTTAGCTGATAAACAATAAAACATGATACCTTTCTCACCTTGCTTTTCAGTTTTGTTGGAGGGGAAAGGGGAATCTTTCTCTGGAGACTCATGTAGCAGGCCACCTGTGCGCCAGTTTGTCTAAATGCAAAACAAAACAAAAAAGCAAACAGCTCCAGACAAATTTTGGTGTGTATAAAAGAGACAAAGACATAAAACAACAAGACAGTCAAATCGCAGTAACAGTCTATTTAAAAAAAATTAAGTCAGATCATATGTGTGTGTGTGTGTGTGTGTGTGTGTGTGTGTGTGTGTGTGTGTGTGTGTGTGTGTGTGTGTGTGTGTGTGTGTGTGCGTGTGTGTGCATGTGTGTGTTTGTGTGTGCGCATGTGTATGTGTGTAACATATCCAATTTCTCTCTCTCTCTCTCTCTCTCTCTCTCTCTCTCTCTCTCTGTCACCTACTTAAACATGCAAATACACAGAAAGAGAGACAGGCAGACAGACACATAGACAGATGACAGACAGACAGACAGACAGACAGACAGAAGGAAACCGATAAGTGGTGATCATCTAGTCATATAGAACATTCCTTATATGAAAACATCAGACAGCAATGAACAAAATAATCATGTTTACAAGTAAAAAGCAAACTGACAAAAAGTTAAGCTGAAGACCAACAAATCAAAAGAAAAAAAGAGCAGGCCCCGAGAAAGACATTACACTGGATCATGAACACACAAATGTTAATAACCTGAATTACACATACTAGCGCTGGTTTAGTGAGTAACAGAATGGCGCTGGTTTTATGGAATATAGCAGGTCATGATTTTTGTTGTTTGGTTTTTGCATATCATGCAACAGACAAAGGGTATTAATGTAAAAAAAATCTAAAACTATCTAATATGCCCATAGCATTAAGTTATATCATAATGCATGCTATTCAGTGGTACGTGTGTGTGAGTGTGCATGTGCATGTATGTGTGTGTGTGTGTGTGTGTGTGTGTGTGTGTGTGTGTGTGTGTGTGTGTGTGTGTGTGTGTGTGTGTGTGTGTGTGTGTGTGTGTGTGTGTGTGTGTGTGTAGAGAGACACAGAGAGAGAGAGAGAGAGAGAGAGAGAGAGAGAGAGAGAGAGAGAGAGAGAGAGAAAGCCATGATGACGCACAATGAAAAGAAATCATAAACGCACAGAAAGGTCAACTTTGCAGAAAAGAACAACTTTTTTTCACGGAATGAAAATCTTATCCTTCAAGAAAGTCTCACTCTGCCACAATGTCTTTCCAGCAGATCAAGTTAAAGAATAAGAAAGAAAAGAAAAGAATATGATTTCACTCATAAAATCCTGTAAAACAGGTTGGGAATCAACACTTTAAGAACTCATTTTCCCTGGTCCACCACAAGGGAGGTAATGCATGTGACAGCACCACAGCATGGGATGGCTATTTCGTTCTAGGAGAACTCTTCAATCAGGATATGTCAGGTTGCCAGCTACTGAGCAAACCCCAATACATGCACAAAGCAATGAATAAGGAAGAAAAAAAAACAGCAAAGCAAATTACTTTCTTGTCACTCTTGTTCCTAGTCCTGGTCTGAAACGCTCAAACTCTGGCGAGACTGATTACACACTTGGCAGGATAGTATTATGTATTAGGCACATTTAGGAAACATCCTTCTTGCTCAGATTAAGGATTTTTTTTCATTCCACTTCAAAATCCATTTTATGTATAAAACTGCATTCATATTTTGTATTCTCAACCTCAACCTCTCTCCCTCTATCTCTTCAAATTCCACATCCCTCCCCACCAGCAGCACAAACACACCCTCAACTTCCTCCCTGCCCTTCCTTTCATCTTACGGACTAAATGACTTGTGATTCAGCTTGTTTCAGTTTGTGGTTGGTCTCTCTGGTGTTGTCTTTGTCTCTGATTTTTAATTCTGAAGTCTAAATGAGATGGAAAGAAAAGGAACATGTTTCTCCACTTGCTGAAAACAGAAAATACTCTAAGGACCAATCAAAAAAAAAAATTGCTCGCCTAAAATAATCCTAAGAGGCCCAAACAAAGAATGGAACCAAAGTTGCTTGCACAAAGGCAAAAAAAAAAAAAAAAAAAATCAGAAACAGCTGACGGAGAAAAATCACAATGATATCAAGAACAAGCTCTCCTCCCTTCCTTACTGGCCTCCACCTTGAAACACAAAAAAATGCAAATTTGTACCACCAAATTTCCACAGAAAATAAAAGCAAAGGCAAATAAAGATAACTCACGCTAGCCAGACAGCTGCGCATGTCTTCCATGTACTGAGCCAGGAGAGTTTTGGATTTAGGCTCAGGCTGCTCATGAGTCATGGGGCGGTACACACAAGCCACATGCAAAAGAACAGACCCCATACAACGTACAGCGCGTTTAACCCCAGCCTGTATTCTGCTGTAGCCCGACAAATCAAGCATTTATTGACAGCACAAAGCAAACCTCTGCTAACCTGATCTGACCAGGACACACCTCATGAACAAGGAGAACATTCCACCTCCTCCCATATGAGAATGTGACACATTTTTATATGTATGCATACATTTCCTTCTTGCATGGTATACCACTGACAACCATATTTTAAAAAAAAAAAAAAAAAGGTTCATCATATCATAACAAAGTTTACACAAATGGACGGGGATTTTTTTTTTTCCTAATGACCACACCAGGTTGACAACTTCACAAGAGAGATCCAAGTTGCATGAGTCTACATTATACGCATGCAAAGTACAGGCAGTAGACTTTAATATGCAATGTAAACATAGTTGTCTGTGTAGCATAGTTTTCGGGGTACAAGGGAAATTACCTGTGTAAACCAATCCTTGTGGTAATCAAATTAAGCCACAAGAAGAGTGTCCAAGTTGGGGAAAAAATAATGTGTGAATATGAGACAGCTGAAAAACAAGACAATCAAAACAGATAATCATCAAGCACTTGCCAAGCTATTTTCACCTTATTTACAATGTCACAAATCTCCCATAAAATTTCAGGTTTTCATGTGCAGTTCCATTCACAATAAACCTTAAAACTAGTCATTACTTTATCACCATTACTGAAACAGTCGCAGAACTCTTAAAATTTGGTCTGTGTCTGCACTGTGATAAGACAGAGTCATGTGATATAACTCTCATTTAAAGCTGATAATCATTTAAAGCATGCAATCTGGTCTGTTTGTTTGTTTTTGGTTTGTAATGTCAATAGTCTCATGGCACAGAGACTGGTCAGTATCATTAACTACAGCTGCTTTCCCACTACAAAACAAAAATCAGAGTTCCAATCACTATGTGTGTGCGCTTCATTGACAGTGGGGATGATCACCAGCAGAGAAAAGTCTCATTATGACACATCCTCATTGAATAGTTTCCAGAAACTTCCCGTTAAAACACCTGTGTGGCCGTTACAGCTTCTGTTACTTCTGTTATCTGCAACCCTTTACTGTGCAGGCTATCATCAATGTGTGCATACAATTCAATGTCAACATAGGTCAAAGCCGAGATACCCTGATCTTGGTTTTCAACATTCACACTGTCATACAGTTGACCAATGTAAAAACTATACATATTTTTCCGTTCCACATCAGTTGAGACTATCATCTGCTTTTTGCTTCAAAGACAAACAAAGCATTGACTGCTGTGTGCACTGTTTACACATAAACTATTCACACTGTAGAGATGATTGAAATGTGAATAAGTTAAATGATTAGCCGTGAAATGTATGTGTGCGTGCCTGCGTGCATGTGTCCATGCGTGCAAACATGTGTGTGTTTAAGTATGTGTGCACATGTGTGTGGGATGCATGAGAGGGCTGGTGGGGAATGCCAAAACAAATGAGTAATTTCAATTACTGAGCACACATTTTCTAATCTAATTATGAAACGCAGCACAATCAACAGAGAAAAAAACATAACAACGAAAAAAACTCCCCTATCATGCTGGACACTTCCACAGAGACTTCTGCTGTTTTTGTAACAGTTCCATAATTGAACACAAACTGAACACTTCAGTCATTTTCCTGTTAAAGGTATCAGTCAAAGAATGGGAATTAAGCAAACATCACCGTGTTAACACTGGAAACTTGACACAAAAACTAAAGAGTGCTGACTGGGACCATAAATGATCTCAAACACACAAATCATTGCTATTCACATTCATGAGAACTGGACTCCACTGTATTTAACATCATTCACATGCACTGACCCAAACATGCAAAGGGTTATCAATGTAATTCACATCACTCCATTCCCATACATGTGCACATTTAACGACACAAACAGAGGAGACAAACAGAGACAGAAATGCTGCTGCAGCATTTTTTTTTTCATGATGAAAAAAAGATTTATTTCTTATCTGCTACTGGCAAGTCCACTTGTCTTCATAGCATGGTACAAGAAATACCATACTGTACTTATAAATCTGTTTACCATCATCCTCTGTTGTATTTTTCTTAATCAAAGAGCTCATGTTGCTTCATTTGACTGAAGTACCTTGACAACAGAATGACTGCAATTTACCATGGCATGCAACTTTCCTGGAAACAATAACACTAATCAACATGAACTTGTTTTTGCACGGTGTATATGAAGAGTCGATTTTCTCTGCTTTGGGTTAAAAAAAAAGTTATTTAGCTAGCACGAAACACTCTCACATAAGTAAACTGCCAAACACTTAAATTCTGATGAAGATACTGAAAATAAAACACCAGACTTGAATACAAATTTCAATGTATATTTGACATTCTATCACAAAATATGCTGCTTGTCATATTACTATGTTTAGCCCTTAAATTACTGCTAAAATAGGAGCAGGGGTGTCAAAGGTCAATATGGCGATTTGGGGTAAAACTGATATGGGGTTTCCCATCTCATTGATGGTCAAAGTGTTGCTTTACTAACTAATTTCAATTTGTACAAGGTATTTTCACTCAGATTATGGAAACTTATATGGGTGAAAACCAGTGTGTAAATTAGATTACAGCCCAAAACATTTTATGGCCGCACCTTCACTCTGATGAAACCTGACTGAGAGCTATATGCCCAAACCATGCTAACATGACAATTTCAGTGCCTGTTTTAAATGCAGTGTACCATGACAACAGAGCTGATGTGGCTTAGATCAGAAAGTCCCTAACTCTTGTGACAGAAGTTTATCATACTAACGCACACTTTTGTTGCTGTAAACTATACACACTCACAGGATTTTTTTAACAGTGTGCAAATGCACAGTACGTTTTAACGGAGTAAATCTGATTCACGCACTGAAAATTAAATTAGAGAGTGAAACAGGCATCATCAGGAGCCCTGTCACACTGATTCCACCTGCACAAGTTCTTATCTGTACATTCTTTAATTTTTCCTTCTTCCCATGTTAAAACACTGACTGAAACACACACTCATCAGTTTAACGCTGACTTCATAATCCAGTTTCTTACGATATGCTCAAACCGGCATTTCAGTTACTCGTATCTCAGAGAATGAATATCTTATTTCAAAATGGTTTTTACCATTAGAAAAAGCATTAAAAAGTACACTTTGAATCTGAAAAAAAAAAAAAAAACTTAAAATGACCTGGAGAAGATTAGTCACCCTTTTCATGGTCATAGATCACATACAATTCAAGGGAGATTCTGGCATTGCTGAAGCAGACTTAGCACAGGTAGATTCATCATGCACTGCAAGCCAAGCAATTCAAGGGTTAGGGGTCAAAAGGAGCAAAGAAGTGTGGCAGGTTCTAATGGTATCTGACTTGAAGAACATCTGATAACTATGAGGTACAGGATAAGAGTCATTCATGCACCTCTGTGAACAATTTCCAATCAACTCTGAACTGTCTGAAGACAAAAAAAAAAAGAGAGAGAGAGAGAGAACTGAACCAGTGGTAAAAGTGAACAAAACTCTGAGGTAAGGTTGTACTCACATTGATATGGTTGTCAACATTCCGCTTTGTACCCAGTCGTGCTCCAGACCTTTAACAGAAACATTTTTTTCTTTTGAAGTGGTTATGTCATGTACCACACTTTGTTGAAGTGATGTAAAACAGACCCAGAAAAAACTGAAACAGGACAGTCCATGAATAACATGTCAAAAATAAAGAAATGAATAAACAGATCACAAAGCATAAAACGAAAGTCAAAATATGTAAAAGAGAAAAAGACAAATAACTGTAACTGCAGTAACATTAATGGAAAGCCTGCTATAAACTTCTCATGAAACCATACCTTTTTTCCTCTTTAAAGCACACATTCAGTCTATTCTGACATTCATTCCTTAATATGATAAGCCTCCGAGGTGGAGCTGACAGCAAGTGACAATTACTGCAAGTGAGATGGAGTTCACAACTGTGTGAAAATTATCTCAACTTTATTGTGAAAAGCAGCTGACAGTTGATGATAATTATGATAACAGACAGTGAGACGTAGTTGACAGTTGAGAATGACGCAAACAACTATGAGGCACAGCTGACTGACAGAAAGTTATAACATTCATCTTTGCAGTAGTTTCTTTTCTCTCGTCTCATTTGCAATGGTGAGATTCAGGAAATATCTCCCCTATTTTTCTTCCCTGACCATTTCTGGTCATTTGTCACCACATCATATCCATGTGCAGGCGTACATCTCCTGACTTACCGAACTCCCACAAAGCGTGAACGTGAGAGGAACCTTGAGGACAGACTCAGGCGCGGGGAAAAGGGGATGCCAGTCTGGTCACTGACATCCGTGGCCTGTTCCATGGAAGCCACCTGCTGGACAAACTTGTCCATGGCCACCGGGGTGAAGGTGACACTCTCAAAGTTCTCTTTCACAAACTGCTCCTGTCAAAGGTAATGTCATCCTAGTCATTCTCACTTCCATCAGCACCATCATCCTCATTAAGAGAACTGTGTGTAGAGATCATCATCATCATCATCATCATCAGTACATTGGGTATTTCATGTTTGACTCTATTTCCTGAACCAACATCAAGCTAGCAACAAGAAATGCATCCAACTCAACTGATTATATATGATCATTGTTCAAATGAGTGATTGGGTCACTGACGTATACTGAATGAAAAAGAAAATGAAAGAAAGAATTAATGGATGAGAAAAGCTTAATTCGAAATTTGATGAAAAAGAAAAAAAAAACTAAAACAATCATCCCACCTGTAAAAATAAGAAAGATATTTAATTTTTTCTAAATAATAATAATACTCATAATAATAATCAAAATCATACCTTGAACAAAAACACTAAGAAATACTCTCTGCATTCTCTGTTTGTATCCCTGCTGTTTTCCCACACTGTCAGTGACCGTTGCAGCCACACTCGATTAATCAAACACGGATACCTGTTCTACGTGACAGAGAAGCACCCCCATTCCTCTCACCCTGTCCCATTGGCGACACACAAAGATGGTAAGCACAACTCACTTTATCAGAGGTCTGAGGCAGATCAAGGTGATCGGCATTAGCATGTGTGGGTGGTGGTTGAGATAGTCACCATGTCATCGTGGACGCTGCTGTCCCCCTTCTCTGTGCTCTGCTGGTACCTGGTGCCCTGTCTCACCATCTGAAGGTAAATTGCTGACAGTTGTCACTGATCATGGTGTCCTCACCTGTGTACTGTGATGATGTTTTACAGGGCTCAGGGGTGATCATCATCTTTTTTTTTTTCAAATTTGTGAAAAGATAACAAACAAAAAACCTCTTGCAACTGATGTCAAAATATCACACGCACGCACACATGCGAACATGATGCACGTGTGTGTTCACGTGCCCCACACACACACACACACACACACACACACACACACACACACACACACACACACACACACACACACATGCACACTCTAACAAGCTTTTTTTTTTAGCGTATGCTAAAAACTCATATATAAATGCAACAAAAACAAAGAAACACAAACAGAAAACATTAAGTAGCATGGCAGGTGCATAATCATTATATATATATAAAAAAAAGGACTAGCTACCTTCATCTGCCTTGAAGCTGGTAGTGTGTCTCCTTCTCCTCTTCATAACTTCCTCTGCAGCATGCACATGGAAGGTGCTGCAACAGAGGTTTGAAAGATGACAAGTGTCAACAATGTCCGATGATGCATCAAAGTATAAACACGTAACAGTATGAAATGCAGTTGCTTTTTCTCTCTCTTTCTCTCTGGCATGTGCATATATGTATGTACCCACCCGAACGAATATGTGTGTGTGTGTGTGTGTGTGTGTGTGCGCGCACGCGCACATGTGTATTGCTTGCATGCATGCATGCGTGTGTGCATGCAAGCATATGTGTGAGCATGTGAGACAGACAGTGAGGCAGAGAGAGAGAGAGAGAGAGAGAGAGAGAGTGAGTGTGTGTGTGTGTGTGTGTGTGTGTGTGTGTGTGTGTGTGTGTGTGTGTGTGTGTGTGTGTGTGTGTGTGTGTGTGTGTGTGCATACATACTTACATATTTTTAACTTGCAAACCTTCTTTTTTCACCAGTCGATGCAGATACACATACACATTCAAAGTTGTGAATAGATGAAGATCTTCATCCATCCACACAGACATTAGTCACAGGATGTAGATAAAAAACCTGCACTTCTCCCTCCAGATGCTCACAAATGGGAGCAATTCATTCCGTCTATGACTGTCCAGCTCTGAAGGGAGCCAGACACTAACAGCAGATAAGATAAATGAATGCAAAAGAAGGCATGCCAGAAAAAACCCTTCAGAATCTCTCTGCAACTCATACACAGAACACATGTGAGACATGTGCAGGGAACTCAGGAGAGTGCAGATTACTGCCAGGGTTGAACAGACCCCACACCACCCACCCACCCACCCCTTGCCCTTCTTCCTCTGAGCCCTCCCACCTCCCCTTTCGCATTTATCTTATTTCCTCACAGGATTCACAACATAATCCACATCTGCACCAATGTTACAAATTCAAAGGTACCAACACAGTCTAATCGTTGTTTTTTTTTTCTGGTGAGGTTTATGCATTATTAATTCTTGAGAAATTGATAGAAAAATTTTTTGTGTGTGTGTGTCTAAATGCCCTGTCTTGCAACCTTACAGAAAGTGAAGAAAATAAAATCCAAACATCCATCCTCTGATCCTGATCCATACCACCATTTAATTTTTTTCCTTAGGCTGCATTCAATTTTTCCCCACAGTTTTGCTAAAATTGGTGCTGTAGCAGCGGCGTAATCCACAGATTCCAAGCAAATATAATCTAGTGGAGAGTAGATGTTGCAGTCACACTCACACACATAGACGAAATCCTGGATGAATCTTGCAAAAGTCTCCACTGGGCATGCACGCCACGTACACATATATTCATGTGTGCATACACATATATCCATTGTGTTGCTATTCCATCATACGGATCTGTCTGTCACACACACACACACACACACACACACACAGATATCACACACACACACACACACACACACACACACACACACACACACACACACATCTCAGATCTTTTTGCCTACCTATCACAGGGGTCTGTCACATCTGGCTTGCTAGGAGGATACACGATTTTGGTGGCATCAGGCCAGGCATCAGAATCCTCCATGTCATCAAAATCTGTGCTGCGTGTCATGTCCTCACTTCCAAGAGAAGTGCAGTTGCTCCAACGTCGATCTCCATCCCGGTCTGACCATCCACCCAGAGAATCACCAGTCTGGGATCTTCTCCTGCCTTCCACCTGTGAAATCAAGTCCTTCAGTCAAAATTCTGCCAGTTGTGTTTTGATTTTGCTTTCTGCTGTGTTAGTGCATCCACAGGTGCAATATCCCAGTGGTCAAAATTTTGAACATTCAATTGAAGATTTGTTCAGCAGTTGAAGACAGTACTTCTCTGGGTCATACTCGCACCTTTGTGTGTATTTCTCCTGATAGGTTCAAACCCCAGCAGCACCTGGTGGTTGGGAGATGGTGGAAGCTGATGTGTCCAACCTTCCATGTCAGCATGATAACAAAAACTGTGTCTGAACCCCTCCTCTCCACCCTTCCCCACCACTTCCCCTAACACTTCACATACCATCAGAGGATCCAGATGCATGTTAAACATCCTGGAATGCTTAGGAGCATTGGGAAAGCTGTGGAAACAAACAAAATGTCCTGCATGCATATATTAGGAGACTTGAAGGGCAGATAGGTACCCTCAAGCATTGCCCAACAGCCCACAGATTTAACGCTGTGATGGTCATTCAGACAGCAACGACAATCCAGTCGGACCTGGTTGTGAACGTGACCATTGCAGCATAACCCTATGACAATCTGTTTACAACAACAAATATGACGACGCAATGTGTCAGACAGTGGGGTCAGCTGAGTTGTTACCTAAAGCTGTGACACCATTGTTTTTTCTCTAGCCTTCATGATAGCAACTTATCTCTACACCCATTTCTATATGTGGGCTTTTATATGTTGTGGCCTGCTGCCCATCATCAGGCAGTGACTCTCCATCTTCAGAGCTGGATCAATGTCTGATATCTGTCTTTTGCTGTAACACACCCTTCATGTTTCTGAATTTTCATGTGAACATGTAAAAAAATCATGTTGCTGGTACTCTATTCTGCTGTGACAGGGGATCTCCTGTCTACCTGTCTGGCCTCTCATAGCCTCCATAGTGCTTTCAGTCTGATTGGCAATCAAATGCATAAAATTTTTCACACATTCTAACTTCAACCATTTGAAATTGCTTTACTGTCTAAAGAAAAAACATATATTGATAAGTTTCTCAAATGTTATCAATATAGTAGAAATTCTAAAATTACAAAAAAAAATCATGTTTTAATACTACCTGACAATGAAACAGAGTATCATAAAATGAGTGTTGTATACAGGACATTTTTCTTGCACTACCAGTTTCTGAAGAACAATAAACCTGAATATCAAACGGTAAAAGTAACTGCTCAGATATTCTCTGTGTGTGTGTGTGTGTGTGTGTGTGTGTGTGTGTGTGTGTGTGTGTGTGTGTGTGTGTTTGTGTGTATGTGTGTGTGTGTGCTTGTGCGCGCACGTGCATATGCATGTTTGTGGGTGTGGGCGTGTGTGCATACACAATGTGTGTGTGTATGTTGTTGTTGTTTTTTTGTTGTTTTTTGTGTGTGTGTGTGTGTGTGTGTGTGTGTGTGTGTGTGTGTGTGTGTGTGTGTGTGTATGTTAGTGTCTGTGTGTGTGTGAGAGACTATATATGTCATTTGTTTTGTTTTGGTCAATTTTCTTTTAATCCATAATGCCATGAGCTTTCAGTGATTTTGAAGATTCAAGCAGGAAGTTCATTGTTACTTTTGAAACATATCTTAAATGTGCATTCATTTTCAAAACAGATCAACAAGTAAAGCAACAGAAAAAGGAAAAACTAGCTGTAAATGCACTGGCAGGCATTTCCACTTACACCAAAGGAACTACAGTCTTTTTCATTCCTGGGCAATGCGTCTTTCATGTCAGCTGGGTAAAAATCTTCATCATCATCTACATTTGTCTCTCGTCATCATCATCGATGATTGGTATATTCTGAAAGATATAAAAAGTGAACATTGGATTTCCAATTTCATTTATGAAAACACGCATGCACGCACGCACGCACGCACGCACGCACACACACACACACACACACACACCACCACCACCACCACCACCACCATCTTAACCACAATTAAATGTCTCTTAACCATGACCAAATATGCAAAAGCCTGAGATTCTTATGAAAGCGCACACACACACACACACACACACACACACACACACACACACACACACACACAAACACACACACACACGCACACACCTCTTACGTTAAACATAACACTGAACAAACAAATAAAAAGCACCACTCCAGCCCCTATGGGCAGGCAGACAAGGGAGAAGACTCTCGCAGTGTGACTGACTAACCCTGGCAGGCAGATGTTGCTGGGACAGCACCACCGTCTCCCGTCTGAGGTCCGGCAGGGAGGAGGCCAGCATGCGCCTTGAAGCCCCCCGCCCTCCTGTCTGGTCACACTTCGGGCATCTGAGGAGCACACAGGACACATGCCATTCATTCCTTCTGCCTCTCTTTGCTTTCTGGTACAGGAATCACTCGGATCTGAGCAGCATCCATGTCTCATCTTTGATGATCCTTCACAATGTGAGCCACACGTCGTCTTCCAGGTTAATGGGGCATACAGCTTTGTGAGTGAACTCTGACAACCCGAGTCCTCTTGTCCAAATTCATGGGGCTTTTGCTGGTGGTCATGATCAAAGAAACAATAATCACCTTTATTGAAGATCTTGCCAGTGTTTGTTTCACAGACATTCCTATCATTGGACCCTGATGATAGTGAGTTGTGTGACTGTCCATTTAGCTTGCAGTCTATGGAGACTGAAATTCTATGTGCTTCCTGCCCTTGGCTCGACATCTGATAGCACTGTGTTGCTGTGATGAATTCAGATGAGCGCAGCTCTTAGAAACATCTTTGATGCTATTATTTTCCTTGTGTCTGTCTCTACCATGGAGATTCATCCAGTTTTTGTGATAGGACATACCAGCTCTTTCAGAATTTTGATGCTTTCTAATGCTCATTGCAGATGTTGGATATCTGAAGGACCTGCCGACTCTTTTGTCCCTGTCACAATCAGAAGAGCTTAGATGTGATGGATTCACTGTGCATGTCCTGTGTGGAACAGGCTGAAAGCCATTCTGGGCACTCCCCGACATGCAGGAGTCTGGCTGTTTTGGAGGGGAGTCTGGCACAAATCTGCGAGGATGGAGTTGGTACATGGAAAAATTACCACGGAAGTTGCTTCCTCCCATCACAAATAAACTGGCCATCTTGAATGTTCCTGGCAGAAAATGTGGGTCTAGAATCACACACAACAGAGTACAACTGTAACTGGTCTCACAACACAAATCCACCCATAAGTCCTCTTAGAATTATACAGTGGGTTTGGGACAAGCAGTAAATGTAACGGCACTGAATTCCACGTTTGTTTGCAGATTTTGTTGTCTTGATCCTGTGGTTAGACAGGAATATAACAGTTGTATTTTGAATAGGTGAATGTTAATATAATCTCTTAACCCACACAACGTGAAACATTTTAAACTGTATTAATCTCAAATAAATGTCAGCGAACCGCCCAGAGAAACATGGACAAATGAGTCACAAGACAACACACAATGCGTTTCGACCTCTTAGGTCTTCCTCAGGTGAAACAAAGACAGACAAAATAACGAAAATGCACTTAGCTTTGATCGCTTGAGATTGCTTCTGAGTTCAGCGCAAGGAGGCGTTGAATCTATTTTAAACTGTGTTAATTTTTCTTCGTGTTTTGTTTTACTGTATCTGTTTCAACACATTTGATTGATAGACTGTAAGAACAGTACTATCCAACTCAAGTTATGACCTTAAGTCTCTGCTTACTATTGCAGTTAACCTGCTGTTAACAATCCAAACAGCTCAGAGACCTAACCAAAATTTACTGTGCTGAACTTTAAGCCGACATTTGGACACAAAGTACTTCATGCTATGAGGGTGCCAAACAGAAAGTTAAACTTTTGAATATTTCCCGAGTATGTCAGAATTTTTGTTCTCCCAAAAGCCAGCTGGTGCTGACAGCTAAGTGTTCTTCAATACAGAAGGGTTTTTTTTTTTTTTTTTCTTTTTTTTTCTCTTTATTATTCTCTCTCTTTTTTTTTTTTTTTTTTTTCTTTTCTTTTTTTCCTTGCTGGTACAGAAACTGTGGATGCACAGTGATCTATGTATAACGTTTAACAGCAGCTGATGCTCATCACTCCCATAGCAAACGGCAATTAAGTCACTGCGGGTGCTAGTGCATACAGCCGATCTGGAAGCGCTCCCCTGAACAAGAGCTGGTGAGAGAAAACACAAAACGCGCCACGCTCGCGCTCACGACCGATCCACTTGCAATTGGCGCGTCAACAATGATGTTTTTGTTGTTGCCGTTCATTAAGAAGCAGGCCAGCTGTGAGCGCCACGCTAAACACGTCTCACAGGTATTGGAAGCATTGCCAAGTCTGCTAAGTACTCGTACTGTTATCGTTTGCCGACAGCTCTATCTGTGTTAGACAGTGGTCGGGTGATGGACGGCAAGGGAGGCAGGTTTGGACGGGTGATGGATGGACATTAAGGAGCGAGCGGAGAGGTCACGGGAGTGAGAGAGGTCAGTGTTTGATAGAACAGGATTTGCCTGGCTGCTGAACATCATTCATCCGAACTGGCATCGGCAGTGGAAGTTGAGGAAAAGGAGGTCCATTCCACAGACATATACACTAGGTAGTGTGTATGTCAGTGGTCCATTCCTGTACGTTTGAGTGACTGATCCCAGGTTGATGTGGCTGGCCCTGGCAGAGTTGACCACGGCTGATGATAAAGAGGTAATTGGCCAACCATAACCACGTTGAACACACTGGTTCTAAAATGGTTGGGAGGTGGGAAGGGGGGAGAGGAGGTTCACGAAAGGGGAGCGCAGGGAATAGCGAAGGAAGTGTGTGGTGTGTGTGTGTGTGTGGTGGTGTGTGTGTGTGTGTGTGTGCAGGGTATATGCGTGTGCGAAGGAGTGAGTGCATGTGCAGTAAGAGAGAGAGAGAGAGAGAGAGAGAGAGAGAGAGAGAGACTAACGGACAGAAACAGACAGAGAGACAGAGAGAGAGAGAGAGAGAGAGAGAGAGTCAAGACTCAAGACTCAAATGTTTTTTCATAAAGGCCATAGCCCCTTAGAATGGGGATATACATTGTAAATCATGTCGCACTGGTATTTTTCATCTTATATACGTATTTCGCTTCCTGGGTGCTTTATATCAACAAATAACTAAGTGTTTAATCGTGTTTTCATTTGATGACGACATTAACAAGTTTAATTTGAAAACGCAGAGAGAAAGAGAGAAGTTTGTGTGTATATATGTGTGAGTCTTGCTGTTTCACTTCTTCAAAATGCTACCTATACTTTCTCAACTAAACATGCGCTTGGGGACCTGCCCGACTGCCAATAACTAGATTATATATAAATGCGCGTGAGTGAGTGAGTGAGTGTGAGTGTGTGTGTGTGTGTGTGTGTGTGTGTGTGTGTGTGTGTGTGTGTGTGTGTGTGTGTCCTAGCAATGTTGAACTAAGAGACAAACAAAATGCAGCCATTGATACCAATGCCTTTTTTTTTTTTTTTTTTTTTTTTTTTTGATTAATCTTTTCCTAAATCTTCCTCTCCGGCATTCTTGGAGCCACATTGAAAACTACCATGGCAAAAACTGAACATCAACATGTTGCAAACAAGGATTTTTCCCACACCCATCCACACTCGTATATCATACGCATGCACGCACGCATACGCCCAACCCCTCTTTTTTCCGCCTCATCTCTCGCCTTCCTCCTCCCCCCCCACCCCCCTCCCCCCTCATCACCCAGCGCCCTCTGTCCACACATATACTTCATTCTCGAGAGAAAGCGGACATTTTCAATTCTGTGTGAGTGTGTAGGCTGCCTCATCATGGCTTAGTATTGACTGCGCTTTGTGGTTTGTCGATGCCCCCCTCCTTACCCAGTCTTCACACAATACATAATCATCATAAAAAAACATAGTATGTTTTATATACGCTGCGTAAATTTTATTCAGTATCCATAGCCAGCCAAACATCTGCGGTCGTTTTATTTGAATTTTCTTGACTTCAGATGCTCCTCAATTAAAACGGAAGTAGTAAAATCATCGATTTCTCTCTCTCTCTCTCTCTCTCTCTCTCTCTCTCTCTCTGTATTTCCGTCACAGATACATTTAATGAGAAATCAAAAATATACGCCATAAGATGTCGAAGAAAAATAGTCACATAAGCTACCTCATACTATTCATTGAAGAATGTACCAAACTTCAGGGGGACCGTAAACAATTAACAAACAGACAAACAAACGAAGAAGACTGGATAAACGAAAATGTTAATGATTTTTCTATCTATATCTGTAAAGCCTCAGTTAATGCCTTCAAGTTGCTTCGCGCAATATCAATATTATTTTCATTGTTTCAACTGATTCAACAACAAACGCATGCACACACACATACGCCCAACCCCTCTTTTTCAACAAATTTGGCAAGCATTGTAAGGAAGTCAAAAAAACTGTCTCTGTGCGTGCTGGTTCACGCTAACAATTACAATATCATGTGTAATCCTGGGGGGAAAACATCCGAGTTTTAGCAGTTTTCACTGAGTAAGTTTACCACTGTTCTTTTCGTCACAGAATGTACAATTCTTCAGCACGATCGTAAATTGTCTCTCTCTCTCTCTCTCTCTCTCTCTCTCTCTCTCTCTCTCTCTCTCTCTCGCTCTCTCTCTCTTCCCAAGCCTCCCCCCCCTCTCTCTCCCCCCCTACCCTCCCCCTTCTCTCTCTAAAAACGAAGTTTATGCTATGTATTGTCTTCACTGTCACACATTAAACCCCTCAGTTTTACCCTAAAGAAACAGACTACGATCTACAGCTTTGCATTAAAGAAAGAAAGAAAGGAAAATCTTCAGCTTTGCACCATACAATGAAGGGGAAAAAAAAGACCAAATAAAACATTATCTTTGCCCTGAAGAAAGAAAGGCAGTAACAAATAATTGGCTGTGCTCTTAAAAAGAAGAAGAAGAAGAAGAAGAAGAAGAAGAAGAAGAAATGAAGTCATGGCGATAATTCCCTTTGCTGCTGCTGAAAAAAAAAAAAAAGGGGGGGGGGGGGGGGGGGGGGGGGGCGGGCAGCATACGGAAAGGAAGAGACAGACATACAGACAAGCTCTGATATTCTGAGTAAAGCATGTAGGAGGTAAAGGGGGGGGGGGGGGGGGGGGGGGGGGTGAGAGAGCTGGGGGGGGGGGGGGGGGGGTACTGTGTCTCTCTTAGAAATTGTTCAGTGTCACTGGATACGTTTTTGTTTGTTCCTTGGTGAAGCATGAGGAGTGGGGGTGGGGGCGGGGGTGGGGTGGGGAGGTCGGACCTCATAAGTTTACACTCCAGACAGCATAGTCGGATGGTGAACGAAGGCAGTTCCTGTGCCCCGCAGTACTTGACTTAAAGCCACCCGTGCTGCTCCAGCATGAGAATCAGCAGCAGCACTAGTCCTTTCAGCCATGGCCACTTGAACATGATTAGCCCTCAAGGCACTCCAAACACTCCTGTTCCCCAGCACCACGGACTGACCGCAGCTGCAGACGACCCACCAAGGCTGAGGCACTGGCCAATGCAGCCACTTATTGCAGCTTATAGGAATCAAAAGGTTTTCAGCGTGAAAACATTCATTACCATCAAGAAAACAGTGAACACTGTGAGGAAACAGTAAGGCTGAAGTGAGCCTGTCATTTTTCAGTTGTTTTAACGCAATCAAGACATCAGATAATGAGAAAGAATGAAAGAGACTCCAGCGTTACTCGAAAACGAATTAAAATGCAAATAAACGCATAAAACAGTGCCAAGTAACTCTTCATTACTGCATAATACAAAGGCCGACCAGTGACTCTTCAACAAACGAGCCTTTTTCTGATGTCACACATTAAAAAAGGCGGCACAAAACAATATTCTCTGATGGCTGTCAGCAGGTGATTCAGATAATGAAGCAAAGAAAGGAGAAGCACATTTTGACCCCAGCAAGCGCTGTGAGCAGCGAAAACAGTCAGTAATGGCAGTTCTCTCCAACTTCATACAATTTGCAACTTTCACAAAACCCTCGTTCAAGGCCTACAATGTACGCAACGATATCAGCGCGATTGCACACTTGTCGCACTAACCTGCTTTCATGAGTCAATAATTATCTGTTTTTCGGGGGTGTCAGTGTTTTCAATGGTGATCGCGCAAAATGCAAGAACACGATTATGAAGCAACGCCATCTGGGATAATAACTTCACCCATATGCGTTTTTCCGTCTTTAAATGTTTTTCATACATTCTTTTATTTTTTTTTTTTCTGTAAGTCTGGAGTGAGAAATCAGATCGCCAGGCACTCTGAGCTCAGTCTAGTTTTACATGCATGAGATGTCAACAGTTTACAGTCAGCAGGTCATTTATCAAATTTCAAAAGGAATTTAAAGTAACTCCACAGGTTGAAATGGATAAACAAATTTTAAAAAACACACATTTAAAAACTGGCGAAGTTACTTTAAATTCCTCTAAAATTTTGTTTCAGTTTCCGACTGCAGTGACCTCACTTTAAAACTAACATGTCATTCATCACTTTTGTTGTTTGTTTCTTTTCTTTTCTTCTTCTTTTTTTTTTTTTTTTTTTTTTTTTTTTTAGTATGGAATCAGTTTAGATGATCTGACCTGTTCAGAACGGGTGTACTTTCCTGCTGGACTCTGACAGCTGTGAAAAGGTTCTGTTTGGCTGGTTGGACTATAATACTAAAAACACAATTAATGACGTAAACGCTCATTATATGGCTTGTAAAGGTGGGAAGCTTCCATTCCAGTTACTAGTTTTTAGCTCATGATCCTTATTTATCTGTTTTCAATGGTGATCAAGTGTGACTGCCATTGTCACACTGGAAACCGAGAAAATGAACCACAATGAAGCAGCAACGTCAGTGGTCATTAGTTTTCACATGAAAAAAAGTAATCATCACGGTGTTTGGGGGAAATTTTTTCTTCCCAGGAACAAACGGTTCTTCTGGGGTTTTGAACGTAATAAGGAACCATAGATAGCTAAGAAGCCTGAGGCACTCGGATCAATGAACAGATCATAGACGCCGCCGCCTGGTTCACCGACTGGGAACAGACTGTGCGTTCAGTATGGCGTATGGGCAGAAGTAAGAAGCAGCCTTCAGGCTGTTAGTGTGTAATGTTGCATCTGCTTCATTGGCTTTAACTGCCTCCTAATACACTGCCCGCTCCTGCTCTCCCAGAAAAATAGGCTGTACTTAATCTGTGTGTGTGTGTGTGTGTGTGTGTGTGCGTGTGTGTGCGCACGCGCGCGCGCGTGCGTGCGCGCGAGTGCGTGCGTGCGTGCGTGTGTGTGTGTGCGCGCGCGCTCGCGCGTGTGCATGTGTGCGTGAGGGGGAGGGGGGGGGGGGGGGGGGGGGGGCATCGGGAAAACCACAAAGCGCAGTCAATACTAAGCCATGATGAGGCAGCCTACCAGCGAACGCACGTATTGCACTGCTGCCGAGTTACTTTGCTGGTGTTCTGTTGCGCCTTTTCTGATCCAACATACGCGAAACACTTTTATACTAAACTCCTCTGACGACAATAACTACAAGTTGGAGACCCAACATTAGCCTCCCCGTTCGGAGGGTGCCACCACATCCGTCTAACAGTCCCTATGTACTTACCGATACCAAAGACCTCGACATCAAGGGATTGACGTAACAAGGAAATCGGAAGTGGGGTCACCTTGAGTGAAGCCACACAATGGCCATTGCCGGAATTTGAGACTTTTTCTGCTGACTGATGTGGATAGGGATGATGAAGATGTTATGGGGTTCCATTTCAGTCGGACATTGCATGACAGAGCCGCGCTGTACGCTTACTTTCATAATACATCCCGGCATCAGCCATGCCCAAGGCAAATACAGAAACCTGCAGTGTTGGTCAGGAAATTTTGAGCTACGTTCTCCGAGTCTGGACTGTGTGGTTCCTGTCTTCCCATCTGAGACCATAGCAAACTGAACTCTGAACAGAAGCCGGTCACTGCAGGAAAATGCCACAAATCAATGGCTCTGATAAGAATCGCTTCCTCGACCCCCCAACACTAATCGCTGATTCCCCCTTCCCATCTCCCCCCCCCCCCCCCCCCCCCCCCTAGTTATCCCCGTCTGCTAGATCACCTGTGGTGGTTGTGACCGTTAAACCTGAATGTGATTTGCAGGGGGTGTACATGCGAACAGCCCAGCGGTAATGGCAGATTTCCTCTGACGACGCACGTTTGGTGCTTCACTCATTCCTTTGGGTAGGATCGCATGTTCTAATCATAGACCCGATCCACTGGATCGATTGCTATGAATTTGAACAACTCACGACCCACGTACAGAGTACGGCCTGTCAATAAATCATTTATCCTTAAAAAGCACTTCGCTAATCTGACGGATTTCTCACCGTTCTGTAATTCACACGCCGACAAGGACGGAGCAGGAAAGGCGCCGACATGTGTGGCACCGAGAGACACAACAGGGAGTTGGCTGGACAAGGCACTGGGGAGAACAGCAAGTCAGACAAAGGGACAGGGGAGTGGTGAAAGAGTTCAGGGAGAGACACGTACAAGCGATGATAGACTATGAGACCACAAACTTCGGAGAAGATGATCCGATGAGCAAGACGGAGAAAGAAAGAAGGGGAGAGGAGGGGAGAGGACGGGGAGGGGGGGGGGGGGGGGGGGGGGGGTGCAGGTGGAAGGGAGGGAGGCAAGGAAAGGAAACACATAACGATAGACTACAGCACAATAGACTTTGGAACAACACACCTAGTGAAAACAAGACGGAGAAATGGAATGGAATGGAGAAGGAGGTGTGTGTGTGTGTGTGTGTGTGTGTGTGTGTGTGTGTGTGTGTGTGTGAAGAAACAAAGGTGGGACAGGTACACATCATATGCACAGATCAAGACGACACAACAAACTTCTGAGCAGCAAAGGTGATGAGTGCAAGACAAAGGTAGCAAGACAACGGGGTTGGGAGGGCGGGGTAGAGAGATGGAGTGAAGGGGGAACGCCTGGTAGGGCTAGTGGTGAACGATAAAACGATTATCAGCCAATGACAGACAACACCACACCAAACTTTGGACAGCAAATGTGGTGAGAGTAAGACAGCGAAGGCCCGGCCCGACTGGCTGGCTTCTACCCAAAGCTGAGTTGGCTGTAGGCTCGGTTGGGAAGACTGGAACCACGCACTGGAGTTTGATCCACTTAACGGATGCATCTCTGACAGTGTTCTGACAGTGTTGTTAAAATTTCCTGACTAACACTGCAAGTGTCTACGCATTTCAAGGGCCTGGTTGACGCCAGAATATGAAAACTGCGTGGAGTACGGGCTCTATCCGAAATGGTACTCCACAGATCATCTTCACCATCATCCTCGTCGATCATCATTAAAAAAAAAAAAAAGAAGAAGAAAAAAAAAAAAAGAAAGGTTTCAAGTTCGATGGCCCTTTATGGCCTTCTCTCATGGTAACCCCAGTTCCGATTTCCTCTCGACGTCTGCGCTCTTAGTAAAGTCGTGCTGACGTCGCCGGTATCAACGAAGTTCGTGGGGCTGTCATGGGATGGACGTGGTGGCGCCCTCCGGAAGGGGGACTCTCATTCACGCTGGCTGCGCAGTTAGTACTATAGGGGGCTTGGTAGATGGTGTCCCGCGTTTGCTGGATTAGAATACAGGCCCCACAGAACATCACTGAAGTGACTCAGCAGCAAAGCACCGTCCTCTCTGGTGGGTTGCCTCTTGGCGACTTGACATTGAGTGCTCTCATGTAGCAACCGGAACTGTGGCGGGACAAAGCAGGGCGTCTCTGTGGATGTACAGCCAGAACAAGCAGGGTGGAATAAACACCACTGAAGCGCACGAGAGAGAGAGAGAGAGGAAGAGAAAGAAGGACTGATTGATTGATTGACTGATCTTTAATACGCAAGGATGAAGATTTTAGGCCAAAGCCTAGTCTAACAATCTGTCCTTGTCATGCATACATATAAGGAGAGAAAGAGAGGTGTGTGGTGGGGTGAAGGCAGAGAGAGAATGAGAGAGAGAGACAGAGACAGTGGGAGAGAGAGAGAGGGAAGGGGAGGGGGTGGAGGCAAGAGGGTTGGAAGTAGGGACACAGACACACAACACATCAAATCTGGTTCGCTCGTCCTCTCCCCAGCTTCCTCGATCTCTGTCCCATGCACTTAAAAAATCGAAAGAATGAAGGGAAAAACAAAACTTGTCTCTCTTGAAAAATAAAGTGTGTGTGTGTGTGTGTGTGTGTGTGTGGGGGGGGGGGGGGGGGGGGGGGGCCGAGGGGACGATGTTGAAAAGGGGTGTGAGAAAATGGTGCCACACAAAGTACTAGCACTCCAGATATGTCTGGACAGAAATGAGGCCAAATGAGCTTAAAAATGTTCACCCTGGCCACTGTGGGTATCTGTGGCTTCCAGTATATTCTGAATTTCTCATTTTCTGCTTTTTGTCTTGCTTCATACTGTGGCACTGCTCCCACGTCGCTCATCCCATGCACAGTCGTTCCTGGGGGGTTTCCTGTCACAGTCTACAGTACGAGCAGTTCAAAAGGGAGCTCTCAGTATTAGGTCAGCACCCAGCCCGTAGAGTTCCTGTACTTGTTTGGGAGTCCGTCACTCCTCTGCATAGCAGCAGTGCCTGTTCAATACATAAACAGGATACTGCCCGCTAATCCCCACGACAACGCTAGTCTGCCTAGCTCAACTGGGGTGCAGACCACCTTTTAAGTCCCTCCAGGAACGCCTCCATTCCGCCCCCCCCCCCCCCCCCCCCCCCCCCCCCCCCCCCCTCACCTTCACCCGTGTACCTGCTGACACCGACGAACGAGAATAACTCGCCACAGACCGTTGACCTATAGTAGTGAATACATCATTACCGCCGACGAGTATCAGTAAGTCAAAGAGGTTGTAGAACTGCCTGATCCAATTCAGCAGCAAAGGACTGCTCTTCGGCCTGAACCGCGGGAAAGAGTGGGGGAATGCATAGTTGAGAATAGGAGTACGTTTTGCTTTTTGTCACAGCTGACAAGCCGTTGTGGGCGCAGTTTGTTTACACAACAGTTGCAGGCGACTGAAACATCTGTCTCTCCCCCACCCACCCCCCCCCCCTCTCTCTCTCTCTCTCTCTTTGGTTAATTATCGCACACGGTATAGCTTTTTCTCTTTCCTTACTGGTTCCATTGAAGTTTGAGAGAGAGAGAGAGAGAGAGAGAGAGAGAGAGAGAGAGAGAGAGAGAGAGAGAGAGAGAGACAGAGAGACAGGCAGAGACAGAGACAGAGAGAGGGACGGACACAGAGAGAAAGACTGAGAAAGAGAGAAAGATGTGAAGTCCATTAGTTTACACGACAGCGGTGAACTACAATACACTACAAGCGTAACAGGACAGATAATAAATCAAAACTTGAATTCAAGGGAGGATAACACAACCTGACATGCACAACAGTATTTGTCAGTATCAATTTGTATCTCAGGAAATGTCGTACATGTTTGTGTACGAAAAAAAAAATCAATCCACCATTGATAATCATATCAAGCGGTAACTATTTAGTTATATCATTACAAAATCCATTTAGAAGAAAACTCGCTACTTGTTCACATTTACATGTTTGCATTTGACAAAAATTCTAAAAGAGAAAAAAGCACGTGACGTTGATCATATTTGAAGCATTGTGATATGGCCAGTTCATAATATTACTCTAGAATCAGGAACATGGAAACAAGGATGCTGTACATTCTGGACCACAATGGTGGGATGGACAGGCAAGGAAACAAGACAATCCACTCTACTGACAATCAGTGCTGGTTCCTGGCCAGCTTCGTGTCTACCAACCCCCTGAGAGGGAGAGAGAGAGGGAGAAAGAGAGAGAGAGAGGGGGGGGGGGGGGAGACAGACAGAGACAAAGAGAGACAGAGGCAGAGACAGAGAAGCGAAGAGATGAGAGTGTGGCATGAACAGAGGCAGAGAGATAAAATACCACCTGTCATATGAGTGTGGATGCGTCGTGCTGCCGTTATGCCCCTGACAAGTCAGGACCAGCAAATCCTACCTCGGCTTGTTTTTATATCAGAGTGAACACTTTCCTAGACTGGTTGTTTTACTGGGCTGACAAGACCAATCTACCCGGCTCTTTGTCTATAGCTGGAGATGGTTTGTTCACGGGGGGGGGGGGGGGGGGGGGGGGGGGGGTCCTTCCCCAGGGCTACGAGCTTATAGCGCGGCTCTTGATTGCATAATGCTCCTGTCATTGAATATATGGGGTATTTCAGTGGAGGTAACAGTGCCACCTATTATCCCGCCCCATCCTGCTAGGAACATTGCCAGTTGGTCCAGGAATGCTTATTCAACTAGACAAGACCGACTTTATATCTCAGCTAACCCTCACATCTGGGGGCATCCCCCTATCCGCCACCTGGGGATCCTCCAGGATCACTGGAGGGCCTCCGCTGTACAATAACCTTCGTCAGTGCCTCTGGGGTTCCTGTCTGAGTAAACGAAGAACAAGAAGAAAAATAACATCTGTCAATATATTTTCTCCAGTCAATTTACGGCCAGTTTGCCTTATTGAACACGTCTGTACACCAGCCGTCACACAGACCTAATCCCTCAGGCTGATTGCAATCAGTAAGCTGACTTGGCCTCGCCAGACTGCCCCGGTGACGCCCAGTCTGTGACCAGTTTGGCCTGAGGGCACTTCAATTCTTGAAATGATCTGGCAGCTGCGGCAAGAGTTAAGCTGGTATGATGCAAACACGACAGGATTACATATGCTACATATCAAAAGGAATTAAAGACAGGGTCTGTTAACACTGGTCTGTTTGCGTCTCGTCTCTTTGCCTAGTGAAGCGAAGAATTTAGAGGTCTGCTGCGGTGGACGAACGAGTGGAGATCTTAAAGCGAGTTCAAATTTCTCGGACTGATTATTTCACGCACAAACACACACAAGAAAGATTGGCCAGAAAGCCCAGCAACGCTTTCACATTCTACGACTCTTGAAAACAAAATCATTATCAACCAGGATATTCTGGTCCAGTTCTATAGGCCTATCATTTAAAATATATACTGATTTGGTATGTTCATCTACTCCGGGAATATGTCAAAAGCAGATATCATAGCTCTCATAGCAGTAGGAGGCCAGGGGGAGCAGTAGGAGAAGAAGGATTAACAGTAGCAGTAGGAGGCCAGGGGGAGCAGTAGGAGAAGAAGGATTAACAAAAGAAGCAACTGGAGGCCAGGGAGAGCAGTAGGAGAAGAAGGATTAACAGAAGTAGCAACAGGAGGCCAGGGGGAGCAGCAGGAGAAGGAGGATTAACAGAAGAAGTGGAAGGAGGCCAGTGGGGGAGAAGGGGGAGAGAATGAGGATTAACAGAAGTAGCAGTACGAGGCCTGGGGAGAGCAGTAGGATAAGGATTAACAGAAGTAGCAGTAGTAGGAGGCCAGGGGGAGCAGTAGGAGAAGGAGGATTAACAAAAGTAGCAGTAGGAGGCCAGGGGAGCAGGAGAAGGAGGATTAATAGAAGTAGCAGTAGGAGGCCAGGGGGAGCAGGAGGAGAAGGAGGATTAACAAAGTAGCAGTAGGAGGCCAGGGAGAGCAGTAGGAGAAGAAGGATTAACAAAAGTAGCAGTAGGAGCCAGGGGGGGGGAGAAGGAGGAGAAGAAGGATTAACAAAAGTAGCAGTAGGAGGCCAGGGGGAGAAGGAGGAGAAGAAGGATTAACAAAAGTAGCAGTAGGAGGCCAGGGGGAGAAGGAGGAGAAGGAGGATTTACAGAAGTAGCAGTAGGAGGCCAGGGGGAGCAGTAGGAGAAGGATTAACAAAAGTAGCAATAGGAGGCCAGGGGGGCAGCAGTAGGAGAAGAAGGATTAACAGAAGTAGCAGTAGGAGGCCAGGGGGAGCAGTAGGAGAAGAAGGATTAACAAAAGTAGCAACAGGAGGCCCAGGGGGAGCATGAGGAGAAGGATGACAGAAGTTGCAGTAGGAGGCCAGGGGGAGCAGCAGTGCGAGAAGGATTAACGCAAGTAGCAGTAGGAACAGAAGTAGCAGTAGAAGGCCAGGGGAGCAGGAGGAGAGAAGGAGGACTAACAAAGGTAGTAGTAGGAGGAGGCCAGGGGAGCAGGTGGGGAGGAGGATTAACAGAAGTAGCAGTAGGAGACCAGGGGGAGCAGTAGGAGAAGAAGGATTAACAGAAGTAGCAATAGGAGAGGCCAGAAGGAGCAGTACGAGAAGGAGGATTAACAAACGTTGCAATAGGAGGCCAGGTGGAGCAGGAGCAGTAGGAGGATTAACAGAAGTAGCAGTAGGAGGCCTGGGGGAGCAGTAGGAGAAGAAGGATTAACGGAAGTAGCAGTAGGAGGCCAGGGGGAGCAGAAGGAGAAGGATTAAGAAAAGTAGCAGTAGGAGCAGAAGTAGCAGTAGGAGGCCAGGGGGAGCAGAAGGAGAAGGGGGATTAACAAAAGTAGCAACAGGAGGCCAGGGGAGCAGCAGGAGAAGAAGGATTAACAAAAGTAGCAGTAGGAGGCCAGGCCAGGGCAGAGCAGCAGGAGAAGGATTAAAGAAAAGTAGCAGTAGGAGCAGAAGTAGCAATAGGAGGCCAGGGGAGCAGGAGGAGAAGGGGGATTAACAGAAGTAGCAGTAGGAGACCAGGGGGAGCAATAGGAGAGGAGGAGGATTAAACAAAAGTAGCAGTAGGAGGCCAGGGGGAGCAGCAGGAGAAGAAGGATGAACAAAAGTAGCAGTAGGAGGCCAGGGGGAGCAGGAGGAAAAGGAGGATTAACAAAAGTAGCAGTAGTAGGCCAGGGGGAGCAGAAGGAGAAGGAGGATTAACAAAAGTAGCAGTAGGAGCAGAAGTAGCAGTAGGAGGCTAGGGGGAGCAGGAGGAGAAGGAGAATTAACAAAAGTAGCAGAAGGAGGCCAGGGGTAACAGGAGGAGAAAGAGGATTAAAAAAAGCAGTAGCAGTAGGAGCAGAAGTAGCAGTAGGAGGCCAGGGGAGCAGGAGAAGGAGGACTGAAAAAGTAGGAGGAGGCCACGGGAGCAGGAGGAGAAGGAGGATTAACAGAAGTAGCAGTTGGACGCCAGGGGAAGCAGGAGAAGGAGGATTAACAAAAGTAGCAGTAGGAGGCCAGGGGCGAGCAGGGGGGAGAAGGAGGATTAACAGAAGTAGCAGTAGGAGGGCCGGGGGGGGGGGGGGGGGGCAGGAGGAGGAGGAGGACTAACAAAAGTAGCACTAGGAGCAGAAGTTGCAGTAGGAGGCCAGGGGGAGGAGGAGGAGAAAAATGAGTAACAGAAGTAGCAGTAGGAGGCCGGGAGAGCAGGACGAGAAGGAGGATTAACAAAAGTAGCAGTAGGAGGCCGGGAGAGCAGGACGAGAAGGTAGATTAATAGAAGTAGCAGTAGAAGGCCAGGGCGAGCAGGGGGAGAAGGAGGATTAATAGAAGTAGCAGTAGGAGGCCAGAAGGAGCAGTACGAGAAGGAGGATTAACAAAAGTTGCAATAGGAGGCCAGGTGGAGCAGGAGCAGTAGGAGGATTAACAGAAGTAGCAGTAGGAGGCCTGGGGGAGCAATAGGAGAAGAAGGATTAACAGAAGTAGCAGTAGGAGGCCAGGAGGAGCAGAAGGAGAGAAGGATTAAGAAAAGTAGCAGTAGGAGCAGAAGTAGCAGTAGGAGGCCAGGGGAGCAGGAGGAGAAGGGGGATTAACAAAAGTAGTAGCAGGAGGCCAGGGGGAGCAGAAGGAGCAGCAGGAGGATAAACAAAAGTAGCAGTAGGAGACCAGGGGGAGCAGGGAGAAGGAGGATTAACAGAAGTAGCAGTAGGAGACCAGGGGGGAGCAATAGGAGAAGGAGGATTAACAAAAGTAGCAGTAGGAGGCCAGGGGGGGAGCAGGAGGAGGAGAAGGAGGATTAATAGAATTAGCAGTAGGAGACCAGGCGGAGCAATAGGAGGAGGAGGGATTAACAAAAGTAGCAGTAGGAGGCCAGGGGGAGCAGGAAGAGAAGGAGGATTAATAGAATTAGCAGTAGGAGACCAGGGGGAGCAATAGGAGAAGGAGGATTAACAAAAGTAGCAGTAGGAGGCCAGGGGGAGCAGCAGGAGTAGGAGAGTTAACAAAAGTTGCAGTAGGAGGCCAGTGGGAGCTGGAGGAGGAGGATTAACAGAAGTAGTAGCAGTAGGAGGCCAGTGGGAGCTGGAGGAGGAGGATTAACAGAAGTAGCAGTAGGAGGCCAGTGGGAGCTGGAGGAGGAGGATTAACAGAAGTAGCAGTAGGAGGCCAGGCGAAGCAGGAGGAGAAGGAGGATAAACAAAAGTAGCAGTACGAGGCCAGGGGGAGCAGCAGGATAAGGAGGATTAACAGAAGTAGCAATAGGAGGCCAGTGGGAGCAGCAGGAGGAGAAGGGGGATTAACAAAAGTAGCAGTAGGAGGCCAGGAGGAGCAGGAAGAGAAGGAGGATTAACAGAAGTAGCAATAGGAGGAGGCTAGAGGGAGAATAGGGACAAGCAGTGGCAGTTGTTGGTAGGGTGCAGTAGGGCAAAGGGGACCAGCAGTATCAGCAGCGACAGGAGGCAGGGGATGAGCAGCAAAAGACCATAGGGAGAAGGGCCAGCGGAAGACCAGGGGGGCAATAAGAGGAGGAGGGCCAGCAGCAGCAGCAGCAGCAGCTCGGCAGGAAGCCAGGGGGAGTAGGAGGAGGAGGGGTCCAACAGCAGCAACAGGAAGAGGGAGGCAAAGAGAAGCAACAGGAGATCTGGGGGGGGGCAATAGAGAGATGGAGGACCAGTTAGCAGCAGCAGCGCAGAAGCAGAGGAGGAGAGGTCCACAGCAGCAGCAACAGGAGGAGGCAACAAAGAGAAGCAAGAGGAGGAGGACCAGCAGCAGCAACAGGAGACTGTGGGGTAGGGGATGGGAGTAGGAAGAGAGAAGAAGAAATGAAAGAATGCAGCAGCAGGACTAAGGTGGCTGTAGAAGCTGGACTACCAGGCGGCAGAGGACAGAGGGATCAAAAGTAGCAACAGCAGTAGTAAAATGAGGAAGGCAGACTGAGAGCTGCAACAACTGGGAGTATTACCGAGAGAGTAAAGACAGTGGAAGCAGCATGAGAAGGAATAGTAAGAAAGAGAGGAGGCCAGAAGCAACAGTAGCAGCGGGATAGGGAGTAAAGGGGAGGAGGATAGAGGTAGCAGCATCAGCAGAAGGAAGAGGACACAGAAAGAAGCAGAGCAGCAGAAAAAACTAAAAGGAAGACAGAAGTAGTAGCAACAGGAGAAGTAAAAGGAAGACAGATGAAGTAGCTGAGACAAGAGGGCGACGACAGGTAAAGCAGCAGCAGCAGCAGGAAGAGTAAGAGAGGATGGAGAGAGAAGCAGCGGTGGCAGAAGGAGGCCAAAAATGAGATAAAGAGGAGAAAAACAGATGAATCAGCAGCATGAGGAGTAACAAAAAGGAGGAGCAGGACAAGGGAAAGCAGCAAAACAGGAGGAGTGACAAGTGCAGCAGTACAGAAGCAGCAGCAGCAGAAGCAACTGCTGTGGTAAAAGGAGCAGAAAGACAGAGAGTGCAGCAGCAACAGTTGTGGAAGAAAAGGAGAAGAAAGACGGAAGCAGCAGCAGCAGCAGCAGTAGAGAGAGGAGGACAATAGAGACAGCAGCAACAGCAGCAAGAGGAGGATGACAACAGAGGGAGAACCAGCAGCAGGAATAGCACAAGAAGCTCAGAGGGACAGAGAAACAACAGCAGCTATAAGAAGGTAGGGGGAGAGCAGCATCAGTAGAAGCAGTAAGGGGAGGTGGACAACCAGCATCTGCAGCAGCAGCCATAGCACTTGTAAAGGAAGAGGACAGAGGAAGGAGCAGGCCTAAAAGAGGGAAACAGAGGGAACAGTGGCAGTTGACATAGTTAAAATAAAAAAAGAGGAGGAAGACAGACGAAGCCGCACCAGCAGGAGCAACAGTAGGAGGAGGAGAGAAGGAGCAGAAGAAACAACAGGAGTAGCAAAAGTAAACAGAGGAGGAACACTAAGGGTCAAGTAGCAGGAGCAGTAACAGGACACAGAGCAGGTGGCAGGAGCAGAAGTGATGAGGAAAGAGAGGGCAGCAGCAGCAGGAATAGCTGTAAAAGGAGGTGCAGGACGGGAGCAAAAGCTGGAGTACTAAATGGAGAGGATTTGAGGTTTAAGAGGAGCAGGAAAGAGGGAGCAGCAGCAGCAGGAGCGACAAGAGGAGCAAGACAGAGGCAGCAGCAGAAGGAGTGAGAGGAGGACAGAAAGAGCAGCAGCAGCAGCAAGAGTGACAAGAGGAGGATGACAGACGCAGCAACAGCAGCAGGAGGAGTAAGAAGAGGAAAGGGGGACCAGCAGCAGCCAGCAGAAGGGTGAGAACAGAGAAAGCAGCAAGAGCAAAAGTAGTCTGAGATGGAGAAACAGCAGCAACAGTTGTAAAAGGAGGCAGAGGAGAAGAAGCAGCAGTAAGATGAAGGACTGAAGGAAAGGCAGCAACAGGAGTAAACAGGAGGAGGAGGAGGACAGAGAGAACAACAGCACCAGGAGGAGGAGAAACAAAAGGAGGAGGTGTGAGGAAGCAGCAACAGCAGTAAGAGGACAGAGGAAGCAGCAACAGCAGTAAGAGGACAGAGGAAGCAGCAACAGCAGTAAGAGGACAGAGGAAGCAGCAACAGCAGAAGCAGTAACAGGAGGAAAAAAGAACCACCAGTATCAGGAGTAGGACGAGAACAGAAGAAGAAGCAGTAAAAAGTAGTAGAAAAAGAGTAAGAAAGACAGAACAGCAGCAGCATGGGGAACTACAGAAGAGAGATGGCAGCAGCAGCAGCAGGTATAGTTGTAGAAGGAGTAGAAAAAGCAGAGGAAGCAGCAGCAGCAACAGTAAGAACAAGAACAAAGAAATAGCAACAGGAGTAGTAGAAGTAAAAGGAGGAGGAGGACACAGAGGGAGCAGCAGCAGCAGTAGTAAGAACAAGAACAAAGGAATAGCAACAGGAGTAGCAGAAGCAAAAGGGAAGAGGAGGAGGACAAAGGGAGCGGCAGCAGCAGTAGTAAGAACAAGAACAAAGGAATAGCAACAGGAGTAGTAGAAGCAAAAGGAAGAGGAGGAGGACAAAGGGAGCCGCAGCAGCAGTAGTAAGAATAAGATCAAAGGAATAGCAACAGGAGTAATAGAAGCAAAAGGAAGAGGAGGACAAAGGCAGCAGCAGCAGCAGCAGTAGTAAGAACAAGAACAAAGGAATAGCAACAGGAGAGTAGTAGAAGTACAAGGAGGAGGAGGACAGAGGGAACACAGCAGGAGCAGTCAACAGAACAGGACAGACACAGCAGCATCAGGAGCAATAGCAGCAAGAAGGCAGAGAAAGCAGCAACAGGAGTAGTAGGAGAAGAGTAGAGGGAGCAGCAACAAGGGGACGGCAGAGGAAGCACAAAGCAGCAGGACTAAGATGAGGACAGAGGAAGCAAAAGCAAAACAATAGCAAGAGCAGCAGCAGGAACAGTGAGAGGAAGAGGAGCAGCAGGAAGACGACACACACAGTAACACCAGCAGGAGAAAGAGGATGACAGGGGTAACAGCAGCAGTAGTAATAATGAGAAGAGGAGGATGACAGGGGCATCAGCAACAATATTGTAAAGTGACAAATTTCAGTCATCGAGAGGGCATAAAGTGCTAGATGGACTTACAGGTAATGGGGGCGATCCACATAACATAGGTGTGATTTCAAACTACCAATAAAATTCTGAAATTTTGTTTAATGCATAAAAGGATCACCAGAGAGCTGTTTTGAGGAATACTGTGTTAGGCATGCATCCAGATAACAGGGGCGATCCCCATAGTGCATGTATGATTCCCAGCAACTGTCCAGATGATGTTGCCAACACACACACACACACGCACACACATTAGCATGCTTGCTCACTAAACACACACACACACACACACACACACACACACACACACACACACACACACACACACACACACACATACAAACTCAAAATGGTTCTTGTTCTCTTTCTTAACTGATACAGACATACATATGTACATAAATACAAACTCACAAACATATTCATATTCACAAGCAATGTGGGTGGTTTGGGTGTTTACCACTTACTATACCCTATGCAGGGCTTTTGATCCAAAGTGTAAAGTGGGTACTTACAAGCTACTTAGATGAAGCAAGATGAGGACAGGGGAAGCTTCAGAAGGAAGAGAAGGACAGGGGGACAGAACTAGTAGCAGTATGAGGAGGAACAGCTGCCATGTCAGTTGCAGTACTGTACTAGTATAATGAGGATGAGAAGCAACAACAGCAGGAGGAAGAGGAGGCGATGATGAGAGGAAGAGGCCAAAGAGGGAGCAGCAACAGGAGTAGCAAAAACAAACAGCAGCAGAATCAGCCGCAGTGGTTGAAAGGAAGGAAGGGAGAAGCACCAGTAGCAACAGTAGTAGGAGACAGAGGAACAGCAGAAGCAGGAGACAGAGGAACAGCAGAAGCAGGAGACAGAGGAACAGCAGAAGCAGGAGACAGAGGAACAGCAGAAGCAGGAGACAGAGGAACAGCAGGAGACAGAGGAACAGCAGAAGTAGGAGACAGAGGAACAGCGGAAGCAGGAGATGGTGGAGGAGCACCAGCAGCAAAGTTAGGAGTAGTTCAAAGACAGAGACCTGAGAAAATGCACTTTCATCCACACATAGACACACACACACAAAAATGCACCTTTATCCACACATAGACACACACAAAGGAAAAAATGAACCACCACCAAAATGTGCCAAGAAAGATGCACAGGACCTGAAAAATGCACTTTCATCCACTCATACAAAGGAAAAAAAGTAAACCACCACCAACATGTACTGAAAAAAAAACGCACAGTGCCCTAGAAAATGCACTTTCTACACACACACACACACACACACACACACACACACACACACACACACAGACACACACACACACACACACACACACACACACACACACACACACACACACACTCACTCACTCACACACACACACACACACACACACACACACACACATGCACACATGCGCACGCACACACACACTCACACACACACACACACACACACACACACACACACATTCACAAACAGAGGAAAAATAACCCCCCACCAAAATGTGCCAAGAGATGCACAGGATGTAACTCACCAAAGTCTGTCTCCTCCATCTGTGACAGCTCCAGCTGTGACTTGAAGGCCATGTTGTGGTCATAGCGCTGTGCCCATCTGCCCCTGGGCTGGGCTGTGTCCATGCCCTCATCCACTCCATCTGCTGTGTCGTCAAGCTGAACAACAATCAGAAAGAGATTTACATTGAAATCACATGAGAATCTATAACAATGGTCCCTTCTTCCTTCAACCAAGTTTAAAGCTCCATTCCTCTAAATAGACTTGAGTTGTATATGTGTGTGTGTGTGTGTGTGTGTGTGTGTGTGTGTGTGTGTGTGTGTGTTTGTGAAATCCATCACAGGACACTGCTGGCAGGTTATTTCAATGGTGTTCAGTGGTGCCTGTTCTGATCCAACATACGCAGGACACCAACCACTACAGTAACTGCCTCATCCTAAAGCCAACATGAGTGAGCATCCCACTCTAGAGGAACTTTGACATTAACTCATGACTGTGGTCACCATGAGGGCAGGCATGAAGGACCGCAGAATCTGATACCTTTTTTCTTATGCTGATTGATGAGGATAATGATCATGAAGATGGTGCTATAGGATTCCCCATTCTGGTCTGAGACTACATGACAGAGCTGTACTGTGTGCTTACTTTCATAATGTATCGTGGAGTCAGCCAGGCCCAAAAGGACAGACATCTGCAGTGTTGGTCAGGAAATCTGAGCAACACTCAGAGATGCATCCATCCAGTGGATGAAACTTGACTGTGTGGTTCCAGTCTTCCAAACTGAGCCCGTAGCACACTCATCTCTGGGTAGGAGCTGGTCGGGGCAGAAAACTCCCCCAAATAAATGGCCTTTATGGGAATCAAGCCCATGATCTCCCACCCAGATATTCACAACATTGACCACTTCACCATGCTGGCCGGTGTATTATATGTTTTTTGTATGCCTGTTTCCATCAATAGTGTTTCTAAAACAGTCATGAATCTGTGACTGAAACAGGCAGGACAGAAAACGAGGACAGGGATAAAAAAAATTCTTCAGGAATGTAACACTGGAACCATTGGGGATTAATTCACTTTGTTTTATAATGTCCCTAAAATACTATACTTAGAAACAGACTAATTCATTCAGTCTGTACAATTTATAAAGGCCAGTACAAAGAAAGTATCCATAAACGTTCATCAACATTGAATATGTGCAATCTATTTCATATTGGGAAAAAAAAAAAAAGTACAACTTAATTTGAAAAAAAATAATCAAATTTTAGAAATGAGTATGAATTTAATTAAAATCCAGCTTTCCTGAAGAAAAACTTCTCTTACCTACTTTGTGTTTATGTGCAAAATTATGAGTATTTTTGTTTTGATGTTCAATGTTCACACTGAAGAGGTGATGCAACTGGCACATACATTTTACTATGTGTTTCACTCTCAAAATGGGATGAAAGGGTAATACATCTGTGAGTATTTGGTGGTTTATGAAACTAAACAATTCAACAAGGTTCTTTTACAAGACAGGTTAACTTTCCAAAAATGCATGATCAATATTCTAGGGGTTGACTGTCAGAACTCATCAGAATGATTGAAATAAAAAAAAAAACCATAGGGTTTTAACAGAAAACTGGTGTCTAAACAATATGACAAGTGACAACTACACATGTTTTTTCTCAAAACCTTCCTTTCCAAACAAATGTCTTATTCCCACTCTGTTTGGAACAATCCATATCATCAGGATCCCCAACAACAACAACAAAATTGGGAGAGCAGGGAGCTAACATTGCCTCAATCCCTAGATAGGCCAGTCAGATTGCCCTTGAGTTTACAACATTGCACCTTATTAGAACTTGCTTAGAGTTCCCCTTTTCCGTGGTGGAGGAACACATCTATTTCAGCTCTTGATTTGTTTTAACTTCATTTTCCATTATCTTCATTCCCATAAATGCCCATTCAAGTCTGAAGGTGGAAGCTTCCCTCTGGCTTCTCGGGATGTAATTTCCACTAATAATTCCTAAAAATTACAGACCATAATTGTTTTGTTGCAATAGTTGTCCATTTTAGTGGTTGCCTTGGCTTTTTTTTCTCACTGGTTCCCAACCTGCTAATTCAACTATGTTGTTTTTACGCATGTGGTACTCTCATGATGATTTGAATGAGACCTGTGTCTTTGGTACTAGATGTTCTCTGTTTTTGGCCTGCAACTCATGTGAGGACTAGTTGGGTGTAACATGGCAAACGTTCGAAGACTGGTTGGGTATAACATGATAAACATTTTAAAATTTGACATACTCATCAATTTTCAAGACCATCTGCTAGTTTTGGCAAGAGAGTCAGCCACCTTTCCCAACCACATCCGTTCAGCAGTCATGGTACCAAAGCCAGTGAAGACACGCCAGTGTCTCCCCCAGCTCCCTTACCTGTACCATGCTTCCTTTTATCCAAAACAGCTCCCTGTCATTGAAATAGTGCATCTGGCAGGGCATGTGAATGTGCTAATCCAAACCTTGCTGCTTGACTTTTCTGACCAACCCCAGGTTCATAAGTTTCGTTGCATCTTCTCTTAAGCATTTGGACTGTTCTGTGACTCTTTTGGTCCCCTTGCTGTCTTTTCTCATCTCCTCAAGAAAGGCACTGTTTATGAGGACAATTTACAGAAGATTCTGAACCGGGTTAAATGTGAGGCTTTTTTTTTCAGCTGGTCTTTTGTTGTCAATGCAAGAACTGATCCTGTCGGCAATGTCATAGATTTCATTTTTTTGAGTGGGTAGCCACACTTTTCAATTGACAAGTAACAATCTATTATCTACTGATTCACAATTTGCTAAATAATATGATGAGCATTCTATCCTTCAGGAAATCCTACAGTAATGACAGGCGCAGAGCATACTGCACCAGCCTAATAATTTCACCCTACTTCATCACGTCCCTATCTAACTGACACTCTTTTTTTGTAATTGCAGTGATATGAACATGAAATGAAAGTGTTCTGCTTCCTATCAGAACTGTAGCAGAGTTTCTCTTCCTCCAAGTTCAAGCTTAACCACACTTCTAGGAAATTTCACTACCACTACATAATGACTCATCCATGGTCTAAGCCAAAGTATGCACAAAGAAAGAAAGAATAAAAAAAAAAAAAAGAGAGGGTGGAAAGGGGTCGTGGGGACGGCAATGCTCTCACACTTGGTCTTGGCCCAAGAGGGCAGAGGTCCCGCAAAAAGGTTGAAATGTGCCGGGGACAGTTGGGGCGGGCTGGCCTCCACTCGCTTCCTGACAGGGGTGTCGGGGTAGGAGGAAGGAAAACGGAGGCAAGAGAGTGGATGGGGCTCCATACAGGAGAGGACAGTGGAGGGGGAGATGTTGTTCGTCATAGGTAAGAGGGGGGGTGAGGTGATGGTGCTGCAAAAAAAACAATGTGCAGCATTAGAATGACCCTCCTTTCTGACAGTGGTTAACATACATTTGAGGGCTATTTTGTAACATTTGTGTAGCAGATTTATCTTTTAAAAAAATCACAGACCTATGTATCTGTACAAATTGATGTTCGAGTATTTCTCATCCAGGAAAAGAATGTTTAACCTGAAAGAAGGAATTTCTTTGCTCTTACCAAAGTCTACTCAGAAAGTTCTTTATTTACACTTGATGGTGTGTTGCATTGGTACTCATATAATTGTCAGTGAGCATGAAAGTTTCAAAACTAACACACTGATAGATACCTCCACTCCTTTCCTTCCTTTGTTCCACACCTCCCCTAAAAAACACACACACACACACACACACACACACACACACACACACACACACACACACACACACACACACACAGTTTACTCTGAATGCATTTCCAAATATGCTCATGAGGTGTATGGGCAGAGGTGGGAGGTGGGGAGAGATGTGATGAATGAAGTATATGAGTGTATAATCTGTAACCGAAATGTTTGCATGCAAGTTATGAAGGTACACTTTATGGTTAATACATAAAAATAAAGCACTACAGCACTGTAGGAGGTCTTAGTTTGTGTTTCTTTTCCCTTAAAAAAACAACAACAAACATCTATATGAGGTCCAGTTGGCACCGACTAGAAGCAAACTGGGGACCAAAAGTCCAAACATACCGCTGATCTATCACAAAGGTTTCATCCTTAGGCATCTTGCCCAGCTCCTCCATTCTCATTCTCATGGTCTTGGTCATCTCAGAGGACAGCCGCCACACAAATATACACCTGAAACAAACAGGTGGACATGAACACCCTTCAACAGTCAGAACGAAGCTGTCTTCCCATGGTTTGGCTTTTAAAGATACAACCAAGCACATTTAATCCTATGTTGAAGACAACACATTTTCTTTTCATGTTTTTCCTAATTTATGATCGACCAAATAATGCTGTTGAACCAGACCAACCATTCATCTTGAATAAATTTTGGGTATGTCCATTTTCATTTGAAGCATACAGATCTCTATGTCCCACTTTGTTTCTGAGCAGTGTTTTAAGTCTGCTGACAAAAAGTTGAATGGTCATTGAATAACTTTTGCAAGCCACCATTTCGTTTCAGACAGAGCACTGATTTTATGTTCACTCTAATATAAACAGCTTTGGCTGCTGTTGAAGCCACAATACTCATTCTCTCCTTTTACACAGAAATTGATTGAAACAATTTACATCCAATGTTCTTGACCCTCTATGAAGTGTACACATCTACAACACTTACAAGTATGCCAGTCTAGCCAGCAGATTGAGGGAATCTAGTTTTCAAACTAAAGGCTCTAAAGAGTTTCTGCTGTCAAGCTCTCCCTGGAGTTCCTTCCTACTAAATATACAAATGACAAACTTTTGGTGGGGACGGGAATCACAAGCCTTGGTGGCATGGTGGCAAAAGCATAATATAATAATCCTAAAAAAAAAAAACTTAATCACAGATCCATGGTTTGAGTCTTGTTCAACAAGTTTTTTTTTTCCCTTCCTCCTCTAGATGACACTTAAAGTGATGGTTAGAGCAGTTGTTCATTTTGGTTAAAAAAAAAAAAAAAAAAATGAGGTACTAGCATGGATTCAGTGCATGCTAACCAATCCTCAGCTTTACTGAAATTTTTCTATGGTAAATTTCTGTTGAAAAATCCATTTTGATAAGAAAAAAAAAAAAAAAAAAAAAACAAGCAGAACAAAAGACTGTCTTAAACTGCAAAGGCATGATCTCCTCTGGCCAAGCAGCCAGTCTGCTACACCATACAATGCAATGCAATACAACACATTAAAATACAACACAAAGCAATGCAACACAATATAATGCAATACAATAGAATGCAATACATTGCAATGCAGAGCAATACCATATGAAACGAGACAATATAATTAAATACAGCACCCTGCGATTTTAACACTTACCCATCAGCGGGAGACAGAGATGAGGTGCTTCAAGTCATTAGTGAAACGTAGACCTGTGATGATTTCTGAATGACCGTAGACAGTGGCAGTGAGCTCTCCTGTGTAGAATTCAAGTACACAGACATTCTTATCTGTGCAGCTGGTGGCAACATATGTCCCTGACGGATCAGCTGCACACGCAGCAGAGTGCCTTCATCCCCAAGTGATGCACAGTACTTCTTCTTTTGCTTGGCCGTTTTCATGTTGTAGATCCTGCGACCCACATCAATGTCTTACCACTGTGCTTACATAGTCTATGCATGCACACATGCAAACACACACACACACACACACACACACACACACACACACACACACACACACACACACACACACACACACACACATCTTTTATCCTCAGTCCTTGACAACATTTGCATCACAATAAACAATGCAGACACACTGGTAACTGTAAAAAAAAAAAAAAATCAGATCAAAACAGAAAAACATCAGAACCAGATGAAAAAAAAAAGAAGAAGAAAAAAAAAAAAGGTCACCTGATGCTGCGATCCTGACAGGCTGTGGCCACAAATTTGTGTGTGGGGTGGATGATCATGTCGTACATGGTGGACTTGCTGACCAAGTGCTGGTCGAGGCTGAACTCAAACTCTCCTGCATTCTGAACAAGCATAGTGGAAATGATCATTGCGGGGTTCATGTTAATGGGAGCTATTTTCCAGCACATGCCAACAGGCAAATAACACACATAAAAGCCTGTAGCCAACCATTTGTGACTGGGGTGGAGTTCAGTTTTAGCCATGACTCGACATGCAAATAACAGAAAGAAAAGTTAACAATTTGTGATGGGGATGGAGTTTATGATTAAGCACAATCATGTCAACAACCAAATGACACATGGAAAAGTTTATAGTCAACAGATTGTGACAAGGACACTTCTCAATTTCAGGTGCGTGCCTATTGGCAAATAATACATGGAAAAATCATAAGCAACACCAGCCAACATAGTTCAGAAATAAGGATCATGGACTTGCAGGCGGGCAGGTCAGGTCACAGTTAAATGTCATCGAAGAAATTTACCTGTGGCAACCTGAGTTGATTATACTATGACCTTGAATGGGAAGACTGGAAACAACACAGTTGTTTCATGACTTCAAAGATGGATCTCTGGCAGGCCTGGACACTGCTGGCATTCTATTTCCCAGGTCTGATTGACACTGGGATGCATAGTGAAAGGAAGCATACAGTACAGCCCTGTCGTGTAGTCTCAAATGAAAAAGGAATTCCAGAGTATCAGCTTCTACCTCATTGACAATCTTTAAAAAAGATATCTAAAAAAAAACACTAAATCTATAGCGAATGAGTTTGTGACCAGAGTGAAGCTCAGTTTTATGTATCTGCAAATAAGCAAATAATACAAATACAGCAAATGGTTTGTGACAGGACTGAGTTTGAATTCAGGCCCATACCTTAATCTACAATCTACTATTTTTCTTTTCCTTCCTTTCTAAATTGGAGGTAAATTTGCTCTCTATGTAAATCACATATAAAAAAGAACAAAAACAAGAATCTACCAAAATAAATTTTAAAAAAACATGCGATTCTCACCAGTGTGGCATTACGGAAGAGCAAGGACTTGTCAGAGCCACAACTCAGCATGCCCAGTCTGTTGTTGGCATCAGTGAAACGAACAGACTGTATTGCCGCAGAATGGTCGTCCAGAGTCTGCAGCAGTCCATAGTGCTGCTCCACATCAAAACACATGGATCAGGCGATCTCGGCTGCCTGACGCCAACAGTTTTGGCCCTGAAACACAGCAGGGTTTTCCTTTCTATTTTTAGCAGCTCACACTGTGTCTCTGCCTGTTTGCTTTCTTCTCTGAGTCCCCGTCTCTTTAAAGGGCATAAGGTGACAAATTAAACAGAACTGAATCAAAATGTTAACTAACCCATAAATAAATCAATGTAAGTTTACTGCACCCACGTAAGTTTACCACCCACCAAACTAAGTAAATAAATTGATGTTATAGAAGTCATTCTCATACAGAGAGAAAAAGGAAAGATTCACAAAGCAAAGGAGACACCATAAATACAGAAGAAACTGAAACAGAAACAGATGCAAAACGACAGTATGCTTTGAAAAAGAAAGAACAAATAACTGTACAAAAACTAAACCAGGTAGGTATGTCTACAATGACATGCTCTGAGTGCTGAAAAAAAAAGACACACAAGTAAATACAAAATGCTGGAATACACCTGTCAAAAAAAAGTTTGCTTTAACAAAATATGATTACCATCTTAAATACAGATTAATTAAAAAACATGTATACATATACAACAAACATGAACATAAAGAAAAGGGAAAGTACAAATAAAAAATGTACATGTACATCAGCTAACATGAACATAAAGGAAAGTGCTAACATGTACATCAGCTAACGTGAACATAAAGGAAAGAGAAAGTGCTAATGAATTAAACATAATGTAGATATATGTCAGCTAACGTGAACGTAAAGGAAAGAGAAAGTGCAAATGAATTAAACATAATGTAGATGTATGTCAGCTAACATGAACATAAAGGAAAGTGCTAATGATTAAACATAATGTAGATGTATGTCAGGTAATGTAAACATAAAGGAAAGAGAAAGTGCTAATGAATTAAACATAATGTAGATGTATGTCAGCTAACATTGACATAAAGGAAAGAGAAAGTGCTAATGAATCAAACATAAACATAAAGGTTGATGTATGCAGTTACCAACAAGTCTGATAAGACATCCACCTGCTTTAAACATAAGGAATATTCCAGGCAGACGACATCAGACTCATGGGCCTCAATGCAGCGAATTTCTGACATCTGTTGTAAATCAAAGATCCTGCAATTAGAAACAAGATGAATTTCTATTAGATCTTTTGTAAAATCTCTCTCTCTCTCTCTCTGTCTCTGTAGTTTTGTCTCTCTCAAAACACATACCAAAACAAGTTTTAGAGTCAATGAGAAAACTGAACACTTGTTTAAATGCTAAAATGTTAAATGCAGTTTTACAGCCACTCAGCATTAGATTACATCATTAATAATGTACTTGCATGGGCCACTCAGCTTTAGATTACATCATTAATAATGTACTTACATGGGTGATTAAACCAAAGCTTTTTTCATTAAAAAAAGTATTACAGACACTGAAATTTCTTAATTTATTACACATGCACACACCAGGAGAAAAAAAAAAATGTCTATGGAAAGCATTCTATATTCTAACACCACAACTTACCTTCAAGTGTAAAATCATCAAGTGTAAGTGTAGGATTCGACATGGAAATTCAGAAAAACCATGCGACCAAGAACTGTTTCAACCAAACAGAAAAGATGAACACATCTACAACTTGGTTCTGACAGACTTCAGCTGAAATGAGAGAAAAACTTCTTTTCCATAATGACATTGAACAACATAGCTTCCACAGAAATCCAGACACCATGCAGGCAACAGAGTTAGAATACCCCTGTAAAGAGCAGGGCCAAGCGAGCCCAGGTGGACTGACCTAACGTTGCCCTGTCTGTCCCCGGACGCCAGGTGCTGGCCATTAGGACTCACACGAATGGAACGTACTCCATTCTTCCCATCCCATGTGGTGTCTGTCTTGTCAGTGCTACCAGCTGACATATTTAGAGAGAGAGAGAAAAAAAAGAAGACAAATAGAAGCTGACAATGTAAAGTTTTTATCAGGGAATTCAGTCAAAAAAAAAAAAAAAAAAAATGTACTCCATTCTTCCCATCCCATGTCATGTCTGTATTGTCAATGCCACCAGCTGACACTCATAGAGAGAAAAAAAAAAAACAACAGACGATGTATAGAAAGAAAAAAAAAGACATATAGAAGTTGATTATGTAAGTAAAGCAAATCAGAGAATTCAACCAAAAAAGAATTGTTCCAATTACTTACAGCAGAAATAAAATCAATCTGGATCAAAAAAATAAAAAAAAAAAAAAGAATGGCAGGTTCATGAGGTGAAAAAAAAGACAGGGAGCAGAATCTTAATCATGTTTCACTTTGAAAATAAAAAAATAAGTAAATAAATACATAATATGTACAGTCTTGAATATAAAAAAACCCTAATTAAAACAAATACAAATATGCACAGCCTTAAATTAAAAAAAAAAACCCTAATTAAAACAAACTAAGTAAACAAGAAGACATGACGACTGCATGCTAAGACAATAACCACAGAAAGTTGAATATCAAATTTGAAAACAGAAAAGCAAATTTTCACATTCGCTAAATGCTTCCAAGTTAGATCATAGACACATTCTTCAGAGCCCAAAATATCTGAACAAGTAACAGAAATAATGTTATGCGGGAGTCCAGTATTTATAGAAGACAGGCACAAAATGAAAACAAAAGAATTCTTTTTTTTTTTGTAATTTAAATAAAACACACACACAAATGAACAATGTAGCTGTTACTGACCAGGATTGTAGTTGATGTCACACAGAAAGCTGTGGGTTGGATCTGCGTAAACAACCTTCAACAACTCCTGCACCACACACACACACACACACACACACACACACACACACTACTATACCATTAGTAATGCAAGATTCTTCCACTTGCCTTGACTGAATTTTACATCAAATAAACAGTGCATGCACTTCAGCTTGCTATCAACAGAGTCGCTGTTGATCAATTTCATGAAATCACATTGGACTACTTTGCCCCATACCTAAAATTTTATCAACTGATTGTACCTGCACAAGCAGTTTGTATCAGCTGATAAAATTTTAGGACTTTATGGCAAATTAAAAGCCAAAACAAGCCCTGGTCTATGCACTGAGATGGAGTGACATCACCAATGAAAGTGATGGTAGATCTTGAGTATGAGTTGATTTGCATTGGAATGGGTGCAACAACTGAGTGAGTCATACTAAGGGAGCTTCACAAAAAAATAATGCTGTAGTCAGAATCTAAAAATTAAAGTAGCTAGCTTCTTATAGCCCAAACGTGCAGTATTTCAGGGCATTCTTAAAAGAAACACAACACAACACAATTAGATAAGAGAGGACACCAAGTGCAGCTAAATAAAACTCACTTGCACATGTGCATATATATGTGTGTACATACACAAAACCCTAGACCCTAACCCACACTGTTCTGGCCAAGAGTGGGGGACATGCAAATCGAGATTTCACGAAGGTATGGAATTGGTGTGTGTACCCCCTCTCTCTCTCTCTCTCTCTCTCTCTCACATACACACACACACAACACAGTGCAAATCACATTGTTGTGGACAATATGGATGCAGCCTGATGGGAGACACCAGGGATCCATGTTACACACACACACACACACACACACACACACACACACACACACACACACACACACACACACACACACTTACACACACACACACACACACCACACACACACACATTTTTACACACACACACTACTTTACACACACTTTTACACTACTTTACACACACACTTTTACACACATATTTTTACACCCACCCACCCATTTTTACACACACACACACAACACACACACACACATACTTTTACACACATACTTTTTACACACACACACTCATGCATGCACCTTTTACAGACACACACACACACACACACACAATTTTACACACACACACACATTTTACACACACACACACACACACACACACACACACTCAGTGACTCACACTGCTGTAGATGTTGTGGGCATAGCCAGGGGTGTGGGAGAGGCGGGGATCCAGGTTCCACACACGGATGGTGTTGTCGCTGGAGGCCGTCAGGAAAGACCCCGGGGGCAAGGCTCCTGTCTGACCGTTCTCTAGATGTGGATACACCTGGTGGAGGGAGTGACAGCCATAGTCATGGGAGAACAGGACAGGCCTCATTACCTGTCTCTTACAGTTCGACTCTGCACACATGTGTGTGTGTGAGTGTGTGTGTGTGTGTGTGTGTGTGTGTGTGTGTGTGTGTGTGTGTGCATGTTTGTGTGTGTTTGTGTGTATGGGGTGTGTGTGTGTGTGTGTGTGTGTGTGTGTGTGTGTGTGTATTTGTATGTGTAAGCATGTGCATGTGGGTTATTGACTGAATGACTGTGCATGTGTGCGTGCGTTCTTGCATGCGTGCGTGCATGCATGCGTGCGTGTGTGTGTGTGTGTGCACGAGCATGCATGTGTGTGTGTGTGTTTGTGTGTGAGTGCACATGCAAGAACACATTCTAATGTGTATGTGTTCATGGCTGAGAGGTTTATCTGTGCGAGTGTGTGTGTCTGCATACATGTACACCATAAAGAATTGCATTGCCTTATACTGCAATCTCTAGCATGCTGTGGCATGGGACAGAGTGGTATGATGTAGTGTGGTGTGGTTTGGTCCAATGCAGTGCAGTGCAGTGCAGCCCAGTGTAATGTCATGCAGTGTAGACTGGTGTCTCATCACAACAGATTTCTCAGTTAACATTTATTGTATTCTTGAAGAAACATGCATCATGATAGCATACCAGTCTTGCTGGCGGTGTTTTTTTTTTTTTTTTTTTTTTCACTGTCTGCATTTAAACATAGTTTGTTCACCCATCACAGGGGAAAGATTTTGTACAGGAAAAAGAAAAACTGACCCTAGTTAAAAGTTCATGTTCTCATAGTGAGATAGAATCTGTTTCTCTGCCTGTCCATTTCAGCCTCTCTTTCAGGTGGAAGGTTAATGAACTGTATGATGACACTTACTTCCAGAGCCCAGACAGAGCCGCTGTGGAAGAGAAAGGACCAGGCTTTTCCCACATGATGCAAATTCTCCACATCCCACACATACAGGCTGTGATCGTTGTAGATACATGACACCTGGTATGACAACACTGATGTTATTGCACATTATTATCATCATCATCATAGATTGCTATCATCATTATCTTTGTCATCAGATATTATTATAGTGAAAATGACTTAATAAAAGACCTTCTAAATAAAGACTTGCTCCAATTTGAGACCTGTTCTTTCTGGAACAATACTGTCTCTGTCTATACTCTGTTCACCTTTCAACAAAAATTCCCTCAGTTTACATAACTGATTCTTGTTTCTTTTTTTTTTTTTTTTAAAGTTTTTTGTCTTTGTCTATACTAGATCGACTTGCCTTTCCAGAAAAAGCATGGGTATATAAGCAAGTGGCCTAGCAGCAATGGCAGATTTCTTCTGACAGCATGCACAGACTCTTTACACCTTCCTTTGAGGGCAAGACCATATTTTCTAATTTTGACTTTAAAGATATTTTTTTCATGGACATCTGTTTTTGTCTACACAACACTAACCTTGTTTTTTTCTGGAATTTTTTTTTTTTCATCTATGTTCTGCTTACCCACCCACCCCTTCTATCCCCCCCCCCACCCACCACCCTACCCTCTCCATCACCACCCGCAAAGATCCTTTCTCTTTAGACTTGTTTTTGTTGAGCAGTTCTGTGTTTATAGTTTAGAACCTTTCCATAAGATTCTTCCTTTTAAAGGTTTGTTTGTCTAGATCACTCTTTTTTCTTATCTTCCCTTTGAGGTCGATCGATCCTTTTGACTTGTTTTTTCTGGAATAGTTTTGTCTTTGTCTCTACTTTATTTGCCTCCCAAAAAACAACATCCTCCCTGTAACTCTTACAGTTCACTCCACTGGATATCGAATGCCTACACTTGATGCCACACCTTCAGCACACTTCCACTGTTTTGGTTTCAGCAATTAGAAATGATTTCTGTGTCAGAATTTTGCATTTCTTTACAAATTCAAAATTTAAAGACATTTACCTGCATCTTAATATATAACATGAAATTCAAAATCTAAATAGATTTGTCTACATCTTGATATAACTTGACATATTTTCATGCATAGTCTTCATTTTTAGATCAGTAAACTGTCATAATCCTATTCCTTCAAAAAATTAGAACTATGGTTGCAGTATTATCATGTCATCAGCAGATAATAAAAGGGCATGATCTCCATGGCAAGCTTACACAGGAAGCTACTTGCAAACACCTAGGAAATAAAATCAGGAATGAAAAAGGATTTAGACCAAGTAACGTCAGTGTAATATTATCTAGCAGTTTACCATGCAGCAGATTCTCATCCACCCAATTGGCACAAGAATGAAAGTATACACAACTCATAGAAACAAACTATAAGTAGGCAAGACAAATAAGAACACACACACATAAACATATATACACACACAAAGAATAAGAGCTTCAAAACTCTGAAAACTCAATATAAAGCAAACTGAAAAAAATGACACAGTATCCTGAACCTACCTTTTTATGCTTGTCATCCAAGGTAATAGCAACCACATCTGGGTACTTGGCGTTAGTTTCCATGCAGATCAAATCACTGGCAACACAATCCACTGATGATCTTGATGTTGTAGTGACGATTTGTAGTTTAGAATAATGTAGTAATTACAAATTGATAAGCACATACAAATTACAACACCCAGTCTGTATCTATGAAACCCTCTATGCCGAGCGTATACAAGTAATGGGGGGGGGGGGGGGGGGGAGAGGGGGTAGGGGGATAATCCATTAAACCACCACATAAAAGCCATCAATGCAGATATTCAGATTATAAATACATTCACAATATTTTGCTATTGAAAGTTTCTCCACTGGAAGCTTAAGACTACCTAACAGATTATGTGCATCTCAGTATGATTTGAATAACAACTCCATAACAAATCCCCATATTCTTGATCTGCTCACAGTATGCTGAGGACAGTCTTTCATTAAAAAAAAAAAATGCACATGCAAAAAACTACTAAAATAAAAATAAAAATTGCTTCACATATTGGTTTTTAATATATTAAGCATCATTTTTATCAGGTTTGTTTCATCAAGTGTTTTCAGTAGTCTGTGTGCAAAAAATGATGGACAAAATAGACCACAATGAGGACATCCTTTTACAGGTTAACACCAGATGAAAATGAAGAGAAAGTGTCCACAATGCTCTTACATAAGTTTGTTGTTGTCATAATTGTCCGGATTTTTTTTTTATTTTTTATTTTGATTACATGCTGCTTCCTTCTTTTTTTCTCATTTTCATTTTTACCTACTTATTCACCTATATTACATCTGATTAAATAGAAGATTCAGAATTTACACTTCAAATTATTGTTCCCTATTCTTAGATTGCAAAATACAATGAAAATCTCAGGTTTAGGTAATGATATAATCATCATGAATGTCTATCACACACACACACACACACATCCCCCACACACACACACACACACACACACACACAAATATACACCGTGTACATACCTAGATGATGTGGCAGTTGCTACATCTACCCCAAGATGGTGTGGGTGGGGGAGAGTAGCCACAAACTGAAGACTGCTAGCACTAAACACTCGTACCACCCCGCCTGCACACCCAATAAAAATATGCTCCTCTCCGGCTGTTATACAGTTGGCTCTCTTGGTCTGAAAGTCAAGTTGGTCAAATATAGTTAGAATTCATGGACAAGTGAACAACTTCATCTCAGGCTGTTTGAAAATGGATGTTTGTTTGTGCATTATGAGTAAAGTGCTAAGATGTGATGATGATTTGAGTGGTGCGCTCTGATTTATAATTACAGATTACAGTACAACAGTGAAGCAACCATACAGCATTAGAGTCAAGCTTCAAAGAGGTAAATGAATGCAGCATAGTTTCAACCCAAATCAACATAAATCTTGATTACAGTGTAGACGAGTAACTTAGCCAGTTAAAACAGATGTTTTTGAAATTTCTATTACACAGAATAGAATGTGGACTCACAGTTTAGATATATTTTAGAAAATGGGTGAAAATCATTCATAGTTTTTTTCGCTTTTACACACATACACAGCAAACATGCATAACCATTTCCTTTTAACTCATCATGTCACTTACAAACTGTGTGACACACCAAACCTTAAGTACTATGGGAGTTTTTTTTTTTGTAATTAATGCACATGCAGGCTTTAATCCAGGGGGACTATACGGGATATTTGCTGGACCATTTGTGTCATTAAAGGTATTTTTGATGTGTCAAAACTGAGTGAAACTTTTAAACCATCCTGGTTTGTTTTTTTTTTTTTCACTCGCTTGCAAGTCCTATTGGCACAAGTGACCGAGATATGTTAAAAACAAGACACACAAAAAGCACAGTCTTAAGGTACACTTTGTGAACACACACTTAAGGACTAGCATCAATAACTATGCCTTATAGTTTTCAGTCAATTATGACCATTTAGTGAACTCAAGCAGTTGCCTTAGAAAACTTTAGATGCTGATGCAAGTGATTTGCTTGTGTAGTTGCATAGTAAAGGGTCCCACACACACACACACACACACACACACACACACACACACACACACACACACACACAAACACACATATATACATAACTCACCCTAAGTTCTACCCATTTCTCCAGAAGTCTCTTGTCGTTGAACTCACACAGCAATCCAGACTGGGTGATAATGTAGGTTTTGCCTGACGT
>JADBJO010002505.1:212010-214510 GCA_016801955.1 Conus betulinus
GCGTATTCTTCTTTGAGATTTATCCATAGCACAGAGAACAGTCAGCATGCACTACATGTTCTGTTCGTCTGCCAGCACATCTCTTTGAATTTCGAACTGAGCTGGGATGCTTTGACGGTCGGTTTCTAAAACGCCGCTCGAAAAATGTTACATGTTTTCTCATTGGTTCATTCGCATTTACAGACAGCTGAAATATTCGGCGAGTCTCCGCCCACCACATCATGTGTTGTAGTTTGGCTGACGTTATGTCGGGCAAATTCATATCTCACACATGTAATTATTCTTCTACCAAAAATTAAACCAGTGTTTAAAAGGCACACTTTAGTTCCCTACCCTTCTTTGTTAGAAGTATCCAACTATAGGTTGTTCAAAGAAATAAACATGTACCCAAATTCAGTAAATGAGCTAAACATATATTAAGCGAGTACACAAGAGATTTTGGTGATGGAGAGTCGAAAGGTATGTGGGGGGCGGTCGACAGGGGGGGGGGGGGGGGGGGGGGGGGGGGGGGGGGGGGGGAGGGGGAGGTTATGGCTCAATTTACCAATCAATGTGTTTGCCTTCTTGCTTCCCTGAACGTTGGTGTAGTTTCTGGAGCATAGCTCAGTTAAGCGTATTTCAACTATGTAGGTTACAATACGGCTACTGCAGATAACTTAGAGTAGGTTTCATATCCAAACACCTGTTATTCCGTCACATTGTAGGCACAATTTGTAATAACTTTTGTCATCAATGTTTCTCTGAAGACGTACGTACAACTTTAATCAGTGCTATTGCCAGAGCATACACGAACACTGCCTGGCCGACTGATTTCATTTCATGCAAAACCTCTTCTTCTTCTTCTTCCAGTAATGTCCACCTGCCGAGTAATCGGCAATTATTGACATGCTGTAGGGTCACTGAGCAGCTTGAGAAAGAGAGAGAGAGAGAGAGAGAGAGAGAGAGAGAGAGAGAGAGAGAGAGATGAGGATTTACATGGAGGCTCTGGTCACTTGAAATGAATGAAGGAGGCCAGGGTGGGGGGTATGACGACTTCTGCGGACAGGTCGTTCCAGTCGCGGATGGTACGGGGGAAGAAGCACATACTTGCGGTAGTCTGTGCGAGTAGTGAGTGATGCGCTGGAATTGCATGTTGTGGCTTCTTCTGCTTGTGGGTGGCAGGGCTTCAAGTCTTTGCATTTCACACATGCTTGACCGTTTTGGATTTTATATAGCATGGGGAGTCTGCACGTACGGCGGCGTTCTTGGAGCGTGGTCCCCTGCAACTCTTCAAGCATGTCGTTTACGCTGGATGTGTTTCTATGCCGGTTCAGGACAAAACGCGCCACTCTTCGCTGGACCTTCTCGATGTTGAGGATGGGCTTGGTGGTGTAAGGGTCCCAAACACAGCAGGCATACTCGACAACGGGTCTGACCAGCACCTTGTATGCCAGCTCCTTGGTCTTGCTGGAGCACACCTTTAGGTTTCTCCTCAGGAATCCTAATGTTTTATTTGCCTTGGCACAAGTGTTGTCGATGTGGGCATTCCAGGAGAGGTCGGTCTGCAGCGTGACCCCAAGATACTTTATAGAGGATACTCTCTCTAGGGTATGACTGTGGAGGGTGTATTTGGTGTTGGCATTCAGTGGCTTCCTACTGCGGGTCAAAGGCAGCTGGCTGCATTTGTCCGGGTAGAATGCCATATCCCCCACTCGCTCTCCCAGTCTTCCAACTTGGCGAGATCCTCTTGGATTTTTACCCGGTCTTCAGGGCAGATGATCAGTCGGTACACTACGGTGTCGTCAACGAATAGGCGGGAAATGGACGAGATTCTTGTTGGAAGGTCGTTTACGTATGCGAGGAAGAGACAAGGTCCAAGTACTGTTCCCTGGGGCATCCCGGATTTCACGCGGATATAGCCAGACTGTGCACCATTGACCACCACGGCTTGTTTGCGGTCACTGAGGAAGCTAGCTGTTGGTGCTTCCATCGAACACTCAAATTCTGAAAAAGAGCCGACGCCTTCTTTACTCAGACCCAGAAAATATGAAGATATTTCCCCCTAGATCCATTATTTCTGCAGACCGACGAAGAAAGAATCAAGGAGAGATTTATAAGCCGACCATTTTCAGACGTTTTGTAGACCATGGCCCGAGAACGCAACCAGGATTCAGAAAATGCTCAGCTAAACGATGTGATACATGCGTTCACAGTCTAGACATGCAAGAATTCACTTCTCCGTGGGATGGGAGGACATGGCAGATCCGAAAAACCCTTACCTGCACTACACCACGAGTTATTCATCTACTCCGCTGTAAAATCCACGAGGACGCGTGGTATATTGGCTCCTCAGTAAACTCCGCTGGGCAGGGCATAAATCTGACGTAAAACTGAAGAAAAATCATAACTGTCATGGAGACATGGTGGATGGCAAATATTAGGACAGTTTTTTTGTGGGTTAAATACTCATTTGGACCTCAATGTTTTTCTCGAAAAAACAAGGATTCAATTCCACTGAAGC
>JADBJO010002505.1:229510-232010 GCA_016801955.1 Conus betulinus
CACACACACACACACACACACACACACACACACACACACACACACACACACACACACACACACACACACACACACACACACACACACACACACACTTGCAAATGAATAATTAGGACCTAGTTTAAACAGGTAACCTGGAAACCTCAGGAACTACGATCCAGAGGGGACACATCGGGAACACACCACAGCCCAGGGGGACACAACGGGAACGGGACCACAGCCGAAGGGACTCACCAGGAACGGGACCACAGCCCAGGGGACACACCGGGAACGGACCACAGCGCAGAAGACACACGGGAACGGGACCACAGCCTAAGGGACACACTGGGGAACGGGTCCACACAGCACAGGGGACATATCAGAACGAAACGACAGCCCATGGACACACACGGGCAGGGGATACATGAGAAATGACACACATGCACACACGCACAAACACACATACGCACACACACACATACACAACACACACACACACACACACACACACACACACACACACACACACACACACACACACACACACACACACACACACACACACACACACTTGCAAATGACTTATTAGGACCTGGTTTAAAAACAGGCAACCTGGAGGAGACCCTCAGTAACTACGATCTAGAGGGACCCATCAGAGAACGGACCACAGCCTGGGCGACACACCGGAAACGAGACGAAGCCCAGGGGGACACACGGAACAGGACCACAGGCAGGGGAGACACCAACAACAGGAACTACAGGGCAGGGGATACACCACAAAATGACAGGTACACGCGCGCGCGCACACACACACACACACACACACGTACACACACACACACACACACACACACACACACACACACACACACACACACACACACACACACACACACACACACACACACTTGCACAACACACTAACACACACTGGACCAGGGGAGGACCAGGTTTAACCAACCAGGAGACCTCAGGGGACACAGGAACGATCACAGAGGGACACATCGGGAACGGACCACAGCCACACACGACACACCAGGAACGGGACAACAGCCCCAGGGAACACAACAGGAACGACACACACAGTCCAGGGAACACACCGTGAACGACACCACAGCCCAGGGGACACACCAGGAACGAGACGACAGCCCAGGGGGACACGCCGGGAACGGACGACAGCCCAGGAGACACCTGGAAACGGGACCACAGCCCAGGGGACACACACTCGGGAACGGACCACAGCCCAGGGGACACACCGGGAACGAGACGACACAGCCCAGGGGACACGCCGGGAACGGGACCACAGCCCCACACACACACCGGCGGGAACGAGAGACAACAGTCCAGGGGACATGTTGGAAACAGGTTTTCTCTGTCTGTCTTCACAGGTGACTGTCTGGGATGACGACACTGACAGCCCTGGGGACACACTCGGAAACTCGACTCTCTCTCTCCAACACACACTCAAACTCTCTCTCTCACCTCCACACACCACACCAGACACACACCACACATTTTCACACACACACACCGTCCACACACCAGTCCGACCACACCGCCCAGGACACACCGTCCGAACCACACCGTCCGTGGATACATCCACGACACACACGTCGACACGTCCGCACACCACGAACGACACACCGCACCTGTCTCAACTCCCTCCTCTCTCTCTCTCTCTCTCTTCTCTCACTCATCTCTCTCACTCTCTCTCGAACTGCGAAGGGGACAGGGATACACACACCAGGGGACCACAGCCCAGGGGACACGCTGGGGACGTCATGACAGCCCAGGGACAACACACCGGAACGAAAACAAACAGCCCCAGGGACACACACCGGGAGCGACACGACAGCCCAGGGGACACACACGGGGAACGAGACGACAGCCAGAGGAGACGCCTACAAACAGGTCTACAGGGCAGGGGATACACGAGCACAGAAATGACAGGTACGGCGTACACGTGCGCACACACACACAGAACGGGCCAACAGTCCAGGTCACACACACACACACACACACACACACACACACACACACACACACACACACACACACACAACACACACACACCACGTACACACACACACACACACACACACACACACACACACACACACACACACACACACACACACACACACACACACTTGCAAATGAATAATTAGGACCTGGTTTTTAAACAGGTAACCTGGAGGGGACACTCAGGAACTACGATCCAGAGGGACACATCGGGAAACACACCACAGCCCAGGGGGGACACAACGGGAACGGGACCACAGCCGAAGGGACACACCAGGACGGGACCACAGCCCAGGGGACACACCGGGAACGGACCACAGCGCAGAAGACACACACGGGAACGGGACCACAGCCCAGACACAGAACGGGTCCCAGCACAGGGGGACATATCAGAACGAAACGACAGCCCATGGGACACACACACGGGCACACACAGGGGATACATGAGAAATGACAGGTATGCGCTCGCACAACACACACACACACACACACACACATA
>JADBJO010002505.1:237010-252010 GCA_016801955.1 Conus betulinus
GTTAATTCGGAAAGGGAGGGGCTGGTGTGGAAGGAGGGGGTGGAGAGAAAACTGAAGGTCAGGTCAGTACACACGTTCTCATCTCCGAAGGGGTGGGAGGCGGGGGGGGGGGGGGGGGGGCGACGGGGATAGATAGGTGATGGTGGGAAGGGACAGGTTGGGGGGGTGAGAAAGCGCGAGAGAGTTGATTGTTCCTAAAAAAAAAAAAAAAGAAATGAAAAGAGGGGTCTGTGTGACCGTTGTACATGGTCCGATTGGAGCCCCATAAAAAATAACAAACAATAAAGGTAATGATAATACTAATGATACTGATAATATTAATGATAATAATGATAGTGAACTTAATAATAATGATAACAGTAATCATGATAATGATGTAACCACTCCTATGATGGTGTTAAGTTGGGTTTTTACTGAAGACTGAGCATGGCTGCCTTTGTGGTGGAATGAATAAAAACTATTTCACTTGCAAAAATCCACCCTTCTGTGAGTGCTTCTGTGACAGATGAATGAATGGGTGTAAGAAATACGTGATGTTTATATGTATGTATGTATGTATGCTTGGGTGTATTTGTTTGAATTGTGTAATATATAACGAGGAGTTATTTCACATTCTGAGTTTCGAGTAAACTATTTTTTCTCTCTAAAAAAACCCTTTAAAACAAGGAAGAAAAGGCTTTTACACTTTAATAAATGAAAAAATAACATACAACGACAAGTGACCACAATTACTTACCACGGGTGAATCACCCCTTTAGGAAAAGACTGACAAACTAATATGGAGTACGGAATCTAACTAAAACCTTGGTCCAGACTGACGAGAGGTAGTTCTGCACCATTCCATATAAATAACATGCATCTGATCAGTTTTGCATTGGAAGTAAATCATATCATATGATTATGATATGATCTCGATACAAAAGGAGATAATCGGATGTGATACAGTGTGGTATGATATGACGTGACATGACATGATGTATTATGATACATTATGATATGACATGACATAAAATATTATGATTATGTCGATGAATTGCCTAAAGAAAAAATACAGTTCGATGGCGTAGTAATAACGCGAAGAGAAACTTTTTTTTTCCTTTCTTTTTTGCTGTCCCAACCTCTGCACCACCTCAGAGGCAGTGCACCCACGCCGCTCATTCCGACACCCCGTCCACAGCCACATCTCGGTCGGCCCCGCCGCCGCAGCCCCAGCACCGGCAACCCACAGGGAGCAGTCAATGTCAAGTCGTCAAGAGGCAACCCACCGGAGGAGACACTGCACTGCTGCCGAGTCACTTCGGTGGTGTTCAGTGGCGCCTGTTCTGATCTCACATATGCAGGACACCACCTACTAAGCCCCCTACTGACGACAATAAATGCGTAGTTGCGGAGCCGGCGTGAGTGAGCTCTCCCTCCGGAGGGCGCCACCACGTCCGTCCAGCGACAGCCCCCATGGACTCGCCGATACCGGTGACACCGACGGAACCAAACCAAAGCCACAGACGTGGCTTTAGTTATTTATTCGTATGAATTGATTTGAAAAAAATATGCAATAATTCAATACATGTTTTAGAAATCCATTTAGGACATGAGTACTGTCAGAAAAAAAAATACCATACACACAAATGAGACGCTTGATGTCCCATTGAACCATCTCGCTATGCCAATAGGAACTGCATATCTTGAACTGATTGTTCAATTGTTTATGTTCACTGTTGCTTACTCTAAGCCACTGCCTGGGGTACAACAGCTGAACAGGTCCAGGGTGGGGGATGAAACTAAGTCTTTGCTCTGTCTTCTGCCATCTGAACCTTCTCTTTGTGTTCCATTTTACTCCACTTTTTTTTTTTTTTTTTTTTTTTTGTACTCTATCTGTTCTTCGAAATCTTCTTTATCACCACATCATTGGGTGCATCTTGTGTCAACGGGAAATGTGGTCCTGAAGAGTCAGGTTCGTTTTGATGCCGAATGGCAACACGACAACATGTCTGCTTGTCCCATAGTGGTCCTGGGTATGTTGTTGAGGGAGACCCGCTTTGATCGAGGCAACTCGTTGGGCAGAAGTACTTGATTAGCCTTAAAAGCAGTTGCCAGGTGTAACGTGGTGAAACCGCCCCCCTCCCAGTTTAACTCCCGGCACTGCACCAAAGCAGCACCCCCCCCCCCCCCCAACCCTTAACAGGTCCAGACCCCCGGGGCCAACCCTTAACAGGTCCAGAACGCCCCCCCCCCCCCCCCCCCTCCCATCTCCTCTTTCTGTTCTTTGTTTTATTAGGGCTGCTCCAGAATAAACCCCTACCTGTCTCAGAATAACTCCCGGGGAGTTGTTTTGAGCCTCAGAATTTTGACTCTAAACTAACTCCCAGGAGTTCATTTGGGGCAGTGCCAGATCAACCCCCAACCCCTTGGAGAGTTAAACTGGTGTTGTTTTAAACTAACTCCCGGGAGTTCTCCTAGGCCCACACTTTTGACATCAAAATGACTCCCTGGGAGCTAGAGTGCCGCAAGTGGAGAGTCATTCCAGGACAAGCCTGGAAAAAGCCCCCCCCCCCCCCCCCCCCGGGAGTCAGACTGATGCATGCCCCAGCCCCCCCCCCCCCCCCCCCCTCCCAATGCTTCCCCTCTACCTCAAATAATAATGAAGAAATGGTCAATAAGCACCGGCCCAGAACAACCCACCAAGAGAGTTAAATTGGACCTGGCCCAGAACAGCCCCCCCCCCCCCCCCCCCCCCCCCGCCCCCCGCTGGGGAGACTTTGCCTTAACATTATTCAACCAGAAACATTGTGCAGCGAACATCAGAACATGGAGCACAACAAGCGAAGCTTATATGGGGACTTAATCTGGCACCTGCCCAGAACAGACCCCCCTCCCCCTCCGGAGAGTTACTTGCCTGAAACAGCCCCCTGTACGAAGAGTTAAACAAGACCGGCCCAGAACATACCCCTCCCCCTACACTCCTCCTGGGGAGTTAATCTAGCACTGGCCCGGAGCAGTCACCCATAGAGAGTTAAACTGGATCTGACCAAAAGCAGCCTCCTTCCCAGAGAGTTAATCTAGTACTAGCCCAGAACAGCCCCCATAGAGAGTTAAACTGGACCTGGCCCAGAAGAGCCCCCTCCTGGTCAGTTAATCGGGTACTAGCCCAAAACAACCCTTTAGAGAGTTTAACTGGATCTGCCCCAAAGCAGCTCCCCACCTGGGGAGTTAATCTGCCACCAGCCTAGAACTACCCACCAAGAGAGTTAAATTGGACCTGGCCCAGAACACCCCTCCCCCCTTCTGGGGAGACTTTGCTTTAAACAAACATTATTCAACCAGAAACATTCTGCGGTGAACATCAGAACATGGAGCACAACAAGCGAACGCTTATATGGGGAGTTAATCTGGCACCCGCCCAGAACAGACTCCCCACCCCCCCCCCCCCCCCCCCCACCCCCGAGAGTTAAACTAGACCTGGTCCGGAAGTGCCTCCTTCTGTGGAGAGTTAATCTGGCACTGGCCCAGAACAGCAGGCCCAAAACAGTCATCCTGGGGAGTTTATCTGGCACTGGTCCAAAACAGCCCCCTAGAGAGTTAACTGGACCTGCCCCAAAACAGCCCCCCCCCCCCCCCCCCCCCCCCCCACACACCCCCAGAAAAGTTAAACTTGGAGAGTTAAAGTAACCTGGCCCAGAACAGCCCCCCTCCTGGAGAGTTAATTTGGCACCGGCACAGATCAGCCCCCACTACACAGTTTAAACTGCATCTCGCCCAGAACAGTTAAACTGCATCTCGCCCAGAACAGCAACCCCCATCTATCCTCTTCCCCCCCCCCCCCCCCCCCCCCCCCCCCCCCCCCCCCCCCCCCCCAAGAGAGTTTATCTGGCAATGGCTTAGAACAGCCCCACTGGGGAGTTGAACTTCACCTGCACCAAAACAGCTCCCGCCCCCCCCCCCCCCCCCTCCACCACCTAGGTTGTTTAGGCACGTGCGTATTTTAACTGTACTTGGGGGGGGGGGGGGGGGGGGGGGGTAGCGTTAAAATACGCGCGTGCCTAAACTAATTCCCGGGGAGTTACTTTCGAACAAGAAATGTTGATCCACATTGACTCCCGGGAAGTTAAAATAGAAGGGGGGAGTTATTCTGGCCTTATGCCGTAGGAGGGGGGAGAGAGAGAGAAGGAGAGAGAGAGAGAGAGAGAGAGAGAGAGAGAGAGAGAGAGAGAGAGAGAGAGAGAGAGAGAGGAGAGAGAGAGAGAGGTGTGTAAAAGAAAGAAAGAAAAACAGACAGACAGACAGATGGGATGTGGGGGAGACACCAGAGACAGAGACACTGAGATAGATAAACAAATAGATAGGCCGACAGAGAGACAAGCGAAGAGAGAGGGAGATAGATTAAGAGAGACAAACAGACAGACAAGCAAAAAAAGACAGACAGACAAGCAAGGAGAGTGAGATGAGAGAGAGTGAGCGAGAGACTGAAAGGAAGTAAGGGGGGGGGAGAGAGAGGGAGGGAGGGAGAGACAGACAGACAGGCAGACAGACAGAGAGAGGGGGAGGGAGGTGTATATTAAATGTTTATTTCTCATGTCGTGACTAACACATTAAACTGAATGTTTTTTGGGGTAGGGGAGTTAATAAAACGGGGGGGGGGGGGGGGGGGGGGGGGGGGGGGGGTGTCATGTCATTCTGGCGTGGTTTGTTTTAACTCCCGGGGAGTTAAATTTGGCACGTGCTAATATACACGTTTAAAAAGTGGAGGGGAGTTAAAATGGATCGTTACACCGGGATTAGTGGATAGGTGACTGGAAGCCTCTCCTGGCAGATGGGTGCATTCTCTAAACAGGCATATATTACCCCTCTTAAAAAGAAGAGAAAAAAAAAAACAGGAGGGAGAGGGGTTCTGGGCAACACGGACCCACTACCCCTCTCATCCCTTCCCCTTCCACTCTCTTCACCTCTCCCCTTCCTCTTGTGCCTGACAAACATCACAGTGCATCTTGACAAAGACACAGATGCCATCTGCTTCAAGTTGATATTGTCTGTTTCCTCCTGAAACACATCGGGCTGCGCGCTAATGTTTGAGTCCCCCAGGGTCATGGTTGAACGCTGCTAAGCTGGTTTGTTACTTTGTTTTTCGCCTGTATGTGGGAGCGCCAATCACTGGTATAGAGACAAAGCGGGGCTGCTAAACTAGGTCTTGTTCCTGTCCTTTCTGCAGTTGCTGTTGTCACAAGCATCGTCAGGTACAGCAGCAGCAGTTTGTCCAGTGAGACAGACCTGTTTAGACTGGCACCTGACAAGCCTGGGGGAAGGGAGGGGGAAGGAGGGGGGGGGGGGAGGGTAAAAAAGATACTACCCACTGTCCTCACCCTTTTCTCCTTTTTTTTCCGCCCCCTCTTTTTTCCGCCTGTCCGGCCTTCCGGTTTACTAAAGGGGTAATGTATTTCTTGTTGCTTCGCGATACCTAAGATAATCATAGGAGTCTTGGTAGCCTATGTTAGGATTTTGGCCTACTGCTGCTTATTGATGATTTTTTACTGACATACATGTTTTAATTACGTGTGCACAACCTGAAAACACCATGAAATTCATTTTTAACGTTATACGTTTTCAAATTCTTCGTAGGTGATTACTGTTCTAATTCTATTATCAAGCAAGCAATGTATTATACTTTTTTGTCTATCAAGTGTCTGAAATGAATACTTTTCTAATAGTGTTTTCATTCTAATCTCTCTCTCTCTCTCTCTCTCTCTCTCTCTCTCTCTCTCTCTCTCTCTCTCTCTCTCTCTCTCTCTCTCTCTCTCTCTCTCTCTCTCTCTCTCCTAACATATTCAATTTTGAAGTATAGATATATCCATTTCATTTACACTTTCATAATAAAACATTTCATAATTCATACTCAAACGTTATTGCACCACCGAGTTTGAAGGATGGCAAATCGCAAGATCATCACCATTGTGTGATAAATCCATTGACATTTTGTTCCTCGGCAATGTTTTAGACCATTTACAAACGATTTCTTGCTAAGATAATCGGGCTCTGTCTATTTTTTTTTCCTCGATAATGTGTTGATTTTGTTGTTGTTATTGTTGTTTTTGTTTTTGCCCTCAAGTTATGCAAGCATTTATTCACATGCACAGATCATTGACAAACTACACAACTGTAGCATGTTAATTCAGGCCTATATGTTTTACCAAGACCACTTAGCAAAGCCGGATTTAAACAACAAAATTGGAGCTGTTACAGAACCTTATGGAATTACTGGAATATGTAAACATGCATATTATACTCTGTCGCCGTGAACACCTTCCGATAGAAAGTGTGTGTGCGTGCGCGCACGCGCGCGCGCGCGCGGATGCATGCGTGTGTGCGTGCGTGCGTGCGCGTGTGTGCTGTTGTTGTGTTGTTGATGTTATTGTTATTGTTGTTCTTGTTCCTAAGTCATTTTCTGAACATTCATTTCCCACAAACAATAAAAGGCGCACACACACACACACACACACACACACACACACACACACACACACACACACACACACACACACACTCACAAGCGCCAGGGCGCGTGCGCACACATAATCGTGCGTACGCATCCACTCGCTCCTACAAGCACACACATGCACACATGTGCATGCACACATACACACACACGTGCACACATACACGAACACACACACGCAAACGCACGCGCATACACACATACATGAGTATACGCACACACATACAAAATACACACACACACACACACATATCTGTACACATACATGTGCAGATACGTGCGCGCAGGAGCATGCTCACACAAGTCCACAAAACACACACATATGCACATGCACTTCTGCACACACACACACACACACACACACACACACACACACACACACACACACACACACACACACAAGCCCACAAAACACGTACGCACACATATGCACATGCACTTCTGCACGCGCGCGCGCGCGCGCACACACACACACACACACACACACACACACACACACGTGCGCGCGCACACACACACGCACGCGCGCGCGCTTGCACGAACGCACGTGGACACGCGAGCACACACAAACAAGCATGCACACGAGCATGCGCGCTCACACACATACATACGCATACACACACACCATATACATATACATGCGCTCACACACACACACAAGCCCATGCCCACACACCTATACCCACACGTGTACACTCACCATACACGTATACAATGAAAATAATGGCACAACCAATGTTAGGTAGGTAGCCTACTCAAAATCTGACCAGCGCGTTGGGCTAATGCGTACGTCAGACATCTGCTAAATCGTAGCCACGAAACCCTCCTCTTAACTTCTCTCATCTTAGTCATTAATTCATTCATGCGCAGTGTGGTCTCAAAACTTAGCGGATGTGGTGTAGCGTATATGGGCAAAAACTCTGAGAGAGAGAGAGAGAGAGAGAGAGAGAGAGAGAGAGAGAGTGTGTGTGAGTGTGTGTGTGTGTGTGTGTGTGTGTGTGTTGTGGATAAACAGGTGAGCAGGGAGAGGGAGGGCGGTCGTGTGCATGCAGGCCTACGCGTATTTCGTGCTTTCGTTACAGCTTTGCTGTCACGTTAAACACGGCTGGTGACACGGGGGTTCATCATCATTTTACAGACGTGGAAATGACATATAGGTTTGGTACATCCATTTTATTTCTCGTTCTCTCGCGACAGTTTACGCACCCTGGCTCTGAAGCAATGTAAAAGCTTATTAAAAGTCACTCCATCCAAACCTCTGTCTCGCAATGAATGACTTGTAGAGCTTCTTGAACGTAAATCTTATCTGCATAAGTTAGAGTTATCTCTCCTAAACTGTTAACTTCCGTTCCATACGTAAGAATATCGTTTACGTTGTAAACCATCGTGCACGAGGTAGAAGAAGAACCAGTGTAAAATGTCGCAGTTTGTCACAGACAGAAGTTATGACTATTTTGATCTTGGGAGACGAAAGCGATCAGGAAAGCGCCCAAAGGTTTGCAAAATTTTGTGTCATACATACCGGCCCAGTTCAAGTTAGTTGTACACTTACAGTTACACAATAGTTCTAATTCCTTAGAGCGACCACAATCACCATTCTGATTCTTTTTGTCGCTATATAAAGTTCGTTGTTGGCTAGAAGCAGACTGATAGGGGTGGCAATAATTGTGCACAGATATTATGAATAATTTGTAAGGAAGACAACTGTATCTGTGTTCCTTACCTTCATTGAATCTACTACATGTTCACATATTAACTATTTGTCAGATTCTACAAGCATTGAAATTCAAGTTTAATGCTGAGGTATAAAGATTCTGAATAATTGAATTACTTTTACAGTTTTAGAAAAGCGCTGTGCTATTTCAAAAGACAGTATTCCAGTTACACTCAGTTGCGGATCTGTAATGCACATATATTTCAAATCTGACGCAACTCATGTTGACATTATTGGTTATTATCATACACAGTCTAGGCTGATCAGTTACTTCCCCAAACTGCAAAACTGATCAGCAAAATTTGAAATACCTGTTTTATCATTCAAACATTGCGTTATTGATGGTTTTCAATGCAAGGATTATTGTGAACTACTGCAAAAGTATCCAACTTCTTTCAACTTTGAGTTTGACCCCCCCTCATCCCACTCACACTCCCTCCCTTCCTCAGTTATCAGCATCTGTCCCATAGCTTTTGTTGGTGTTTGTTTTTGACAGTGTTGTTCTGATCTTCATATCTCTCTGGAAACATGGAAATGTCAAAGTTCTACACATGCGTGTGTATTATTTATAATATACTTCCACTCTACCCATGTATTGTGTGTGGTGGATGCAAAATGGTAGATTATGTGACAGATTATGATGGTCTTACCCTTTTTGTTTTCAGTGATCAGAGTTTAGCTTCACATTGCTTTGTGATTCCACATTTTTGTTTACAGAGTCATGACCAATGACTATTTGGATTTTAGGCATGTGAGAGACTATAAAAAGTAACCTTATCAAATATATATTTGGTATAATTCAGGCTGTTCAACCAAAGTTAAACACTGTACATATGCATTAATTGCTCGTTACTGTTTGTGATTGCCCACTAGTTCTGAAGATGAGATCGACATCATCCTCCATGGCACACCTGAGCAGCGGCGACGCCTCAGCCACAGCCATGCCAAGGAGCTGCACCATAAAAGAGGTCACCAGCCCAGACAGTCAAAGTCTCAGCAGCTGACAGACAAACAGCAGTCGTCTAGTGAAGATGAGTTTGAAAAAGAAATGAATGCAGAATTAGACAAAACAGTGTCCATGCTGGAAAAGTCCAGAGGTGAGCTTTAGTACAATGATGTGCACACTTTTCGATAGATATTATCAGTAGTAGTCTGAAGTATTTTGTTTATCACTCGTTAACTTAAGATTAAGATTAAAATTATAGTCCCGTCAACAGACTCGTTAACTTACATTATGACTCTGCCACATGTTCTACTAAAGAAAAGTTCCTAGTATGATATGAAAATGTTGCAGGTATTGAAAAAAAAAAACACACACACAGAATTTTGCAAACAGAGCAAGATTAAAAAGATATATATCATGATATCCTTACATGCTTAGTTTTACTAAGGGGGATGCATCTTGTGTACTTACAAAGGGGATTAGATAGGGCCAGCTGCTTACACTTAATATGTCTGTCCAGAGAATGTTTGCATTGTAACATCCATGTCATTTTGGCTGGTTCTTTAAGTGCATCAAGAAATCAGTTCCCGGCAATGTTACCAGTGTAGTATGCATAAGTAAAAAAGATTGGTTCTTGAATGCAAATGACAATATGACACTTTAATAGATCTTCCAGTTCTTGCAGAGTTATCAAACTCATGACAGCAACAGCACACAATGATTTTTAACAGGCTCAAAAGAAGCTCGAGGATCATCTGCCCACTCCAGCACAGCTTCAGCTCCAAATACTGCAACACAGAACAGCAGCAGCAGTGTGGAAAAGAACAAGACGTCATACTATGACGACATATACTTTGACTCTGATGATGAGGACAACTATGAAGGGGAAGGGGAAGCCCGTGTTCAGAGACACCATGCCGAACTCACCAACGATGACTTGCTCTATGACCCCAACATGGACGACGAAGACCAGAGGTGGTGGGACCGGCAACGACAGGTCAGTGCTGACAAGCAAGCATCTAGTGCCAGAAAGCAGACGGGAAGAAGCGCTCTGCACCAAAGAGTGATGCCGTGCTGGACTGCCCAGCCTGCATGACCACATTGTGCCTGGATTGCCAGAGGTGTGTACACTGTATCATTTATCATAGTTCAGTACATCATTTACTGGTTGCAGTTTTCACTGGTGCAGGTCTTGAAATTGTTGGCCCCCTGCCCCTTTCCCCATACCAAGCCCTAACATCTAAAGATCATGAATATGGAAAATGTTGAAGACAGTTGTAGTGAATCAGTTTTTACAGGAAAGCATGCCTTGAAATGATGCCCCTCCCCCTCCTCCCTCGGTTCGTCCTTTCTCAGACAAAGCCATTGTTTTTTTGACAAAAGCTGATAATCATCATGACACTTGACTTCAACTTCAAGAAAATCTGTAAGAACATTATAGTATTTTTCAAAGATTTCTTTTACAAAGAGTATGGAATTTAAAATCAAAACCACATTTGTGCTCTTTTAAACAGATACTGTCACACTTCTTTTGCAGCCTGTAGTGTGGAAATTAGTGTCTGTGTTCTCTCTGAGTTCTATTACATGAAATACATTTGTTCGTTTTTGCCCCACCAAAACCTGGATTTGATGAAGGTGGTATTGGGATGCTTTCCTGTGGGGAAAGGGATTGAGGATAAGTTTGGTGTTTGATCCACCTGCATATAATGTAATGAGCGACATGTGTACATGTCCACTGATTTAGGTGTTTGCCATTATAGCTAGAGTTCAAGAGCATGCTCAGAATAGAATATTGTTCAGTAATGTTCTGCACATTTGGGAATATATTACAGTATTCACCATTTTTTTTTCTTTTGATGTCAGGGGTTCACATTATGTGCAAATGGAGATGTATCTACTTACTGAAATTGAAAGTCACCAACAGGACCAAAGCGAAAGGGTATGGACACCAAAAGAACACTGATCAAAGGATGGAATATTGTTCAGTAATGTTCTGCACATTGGGAATATATTACAGTATTCACCTTTTTTTTTTTCTTTTGATGTCAGGTTTTTCACATTATGAACATGTATCAATTCTACAGCAAGGGTTCTTGTTACAGATGATGATTTCAGTCAAAGAAGTGAAAGGGTGCTTGCTTGTTAGAACATGCATACTTCTGTGAAGAGTGCTTTCCCTTTGCATGTCTGTTTATCAGTCAGCAAAAGCCTTACATCAAATTTTAATCGGTTCTTAGAAATTACTGCAAATCAGACTAAGGCAAATGTGGCTAAAGTTATCAAAATGAGGCAGAATACTTTGTTGATAAGTGATTTTCTGCAGCCACCAGAACCAGAAACTATGCCCAAAGAGACTGACAAAACTGCCAGTGCAGACTTTATGTTAAGAAAATGAGACCAAGACTGCAAGAGGGTTTTACAAAAGCAATATGTGAAGGATTTTCAGGGGCTGTGGTATTACACAGTACAGAGTTGATGTTGTAAAGAATTTGCACACATTAGAAAGCATGCACTGTTATTGCTACTACAGAATTGGGAATTTTCGCTATTTAGTATTTGTTGGCCATTAAAAAGTCTTAGTAACATGGATCATCTCTTTGTGTCAAAATCAGATCAAGGCCAGTTGTCGAAAAATTCACCATGCCAATCGCCATTGAACTATGCAGTTCTGTGTGGAAGACCATGATTGACATAGCCCAGTTCATGGCTATAGTCATTATGATAAAAACAAAGCCTTTAAAACAATAAACAGAGACAATGACATACAGCGACAAAAAACCACACCTACATATTATATACAGTCATAAGAATTAAGTTGAAGAAAATTTTATTTTAGATTACATTTTAGATACAAGACAGCATAATCCTTTACATATGAACCCTTCTGCTCTCCCTCCATGAAATGTTTTGGTTGAGGGTATGAAAACCCTCCAAAATTTAATCTTGTGTTTTGATAAAACCTTTACCTTTTCATTGATGTGAAAGCCTAAATGTTCAAAAACAGAAACAGACTTCTCATTCAGGCTAAATTAGAGTGTTCTACAATGACTTTTTTTTTTTTTTAATCAAACTTCTTTTTCTACATGTAAGAGAAATTTTTTCTCAGTAATTTAGTTGTTATACATAGATGTTTTTTTTTTTTCTAAATCAGCTGTGTATCAAGATAGATTGTAATAAAAACAAAATCCTGACAGTTAAAATGTGTTAGGATGTATGATTGTAATAAAAACAAAATCCTGACACAGTTAAAATGTGTTAGGATGTATGCAGAAACAATTTAGTGGGTTTATGAAAGAAAAGACCCTACTGTTTGCATCGTTTGGGTTTTTGACCACTTGAAAAACCCACTTTTTTGCTTGAGCTTGTTCACACATGCACGCACCAAAATTTAGGCTCATTATGATTTGTTATTTGTAATTTTTTCACATTTTTTCAGACATGACATCTATCCAAATCAGTTCCGTGCCATGTTTGTGATGAACTGCAAGGTCAACCATTCAGAGTGGCTGAGTGTCCCAGAGCAGGCAGACAAGAAGAAGTTCAAAAAGTCCAAGAAATCCAGAGGACGTTCGGAGGAGTCTGGGGACTGTGGCAGCCATGAGCAAGACAGCGGTTCCTCCTCAAGGACCAGTTCCACCCTGTGATGTGTGCTGAGTGTGACACAGTGGTCGGGGTGGTGGATGTGGAGGAGGTGTTCCATTTCTTTAATGTGCTTGTCAGTCTGGCATGATCTGACGTTGGGGGCGTGCTGTAATTGGTGTGTGTGAGAATTGGTGCGAGTGGCAGTGTCGGTGGGGGATGGAGGGTTGAAGAAGATTTTTATGCATTTGTGTCTGTGTGTAGGTTGAATGTTTCCTTCTGCATGAATGTGTTGGTTCATTAGTTTGTACATGTTGTGTGTATGTGTTATGGCTTGACATTGTCTTTAAGTGAAAGATACAGTGAAGAGAGTAAAGACAGCCTGCAAGTACAGTATTGTGTTGGTTCATTTTATATTGAGAGGTATACCAAATCTTTATCTGTAAAGAATTGTCACATGCAACATCTTTTCCAGTTCCTAAGAGACGACGTACAAGTTTAAGCCGTAACATCCCTCTCCAGTCCTACCTGACGTGTATGTGAACTTTTTCCAGGGTGAGCACAACTCTAGTGAAGAGATAATTCTGCCCAGTGACCATAAGTGATCATCCCACATGACCCTGTAGAGGCATGGACATTTCATGCTCTCCTTTAAAGACGAGTGGTCTTCTGTGCACATACTCTGTGTGCATACTTCCCACTGTGTATACACACACTTGCACACATACATTCGTGCGAAGAGAGAGCCCATGCAGAGAATAAAATGGTAGTAGCCTACACCTAACAGCTTTTCTCCACCTCCTCCTTCCATCTAAAGGTACAGTAAAACTCTCTCTCTTTCTCTCTCTCACATACACACACGCACGCGCGCGCGCGCACACACACACACACCACACACACACACACACACACACACACACACACCAATGCACATAATCATGAGATAGCTTGATTCATGAGAATGAACACACAAATAATAATGTACTATGACATGAAAAAGATCTCTACAAAATAATGGAACTGACCTCATGTATGTGTCATTTTGTTCAAACCACAATTTATGCATTCCACTGCTGGTAATGCTTTAATTTTAAACTGTTTGGGATTGTGGAATCCAGATGGTAGGAATGAGAAGTTATATTCTTCATAGTATGGGGTGTGAGAAAAAACGGCTTTTTTTGCGAAAAAGTGGGTTTGTCAGGCTCAAGGGTTGTGGTGAAGGTTGATGTAATGTAGAAAGGGGCAGATCCACAGACCCAAGATTTCTCTTGCCTAAACAAATTCTTCAGGTTGGATGAGCACCCTAAGAAAAGCAACACAAACAAATTGCAAAATTCTTTAACTAGTGAAGTAAATTCCAGACAGTGGGCATTCTCAGGACTGGAGGAGTGTTGCATCTATGACTATAGAGGAAGAGAACTGGTCTGGCATATCATTTGCTAAGCGAGATTTTTTCTGATACCTTTTCCACTGCTGTAATGGAACTTTTCATGCCAAGGTCATGAAATGAAACACTGTGAGCTAACATGTCCATAAGAATATGCCATTATCTGCATTTTTGGAAGTCAACTGAAAACATTTGTAGAGCTAAGGAAGTTATGGAAACTACCCTCTCTCTCTCTCTCTCTCTCTGTCTCTCTCGTCTTCATTACCCTCTCAGTTGTATTACTTACACTTCACTCATTCTAGGTTCCCCATACATAGCAAAACTAAAGTCAGTTTTGGAAATATCTTTCAGAGAAGACACCGCACTGCTGCTGAATCACCTCGGTGATGTTCAGTGGTGTTGATTCCATTTATACAGGACGCTACCCACCAGTCCCCACATTGATTTAGGGAGCTGGTGTGAATGAGAGTCCTCTGAAGGGCACTACCACAACTCAGCACACGTAATAAGCAGAGAGAAAGAAAATCGGAACTGAGGTCACCATGATAACAAGGTATGAAGAGCAATGGAATGCAAGCCTTTTTTTTAAAGTAATGATCTATGATAATGATCAAAATCATGTTGTGAAGTTTGTCCTTTGTCGTTCACGGTATGACAGGGTTGTGTGCGATACTTTTTTTTTCAGTATATCCAAGCATCAGTCGGGCCTGAGAAATACAGCCCCCACTGTGATGTTGACCAGGAAGTCTGAGTGACACTGAAATGCATAAAAACTCAACTATGTGGTTCCAGTTTTCGTCTTTTAGCCCACAACACACTCAGTTGTTGTTAGAAGCCAACTAGGATTTTTTTTTAAAAAATCCTTGAAATGAGAGTCAAATGCATGATCTCCT
>JADBJO010002505.1:257010-301728 GCA_016801955.1 Conus betulinus
ACACACACACACACACACACACACAGAGGCTCGCTCATTCACATACACACTCACTCATTCACACACACACACACACACACACACACACACACACATACACACTACTGATGAGTTGTCAAGGAAAAGACATTTCTCAAAGAAAAAGAAACCAGTAAGGAGTGTTGAACTGACTGAAGGGCCAAGAACATTCAGAAAGAAACAAAACAACAACCTTTTAGAATTCAGTTCTGGGGGTCAGGTGACTGGTTAAAAACCCATAGCCTTAGGGAGCTCAGGTGACTGGTTAAAAAACCCAAAGCCTTGGGGGACCCTGTATCATTTTCTCCATGTCCCATGCTGCACATAGGTGACACATGGGGACGCACTTTTTTTCTGCTACACATGTGTGTTCACATTCCATTCCTCTTCACGGCATTGTCATCGGCCTCTATTTTCCTATGGCAGCTGCTTTTTCTGTCTGCTTGACGTAATTGAAACAAACACAGTCATTACCAATCATAATGGGGTAGATGATTCATCATAAGAAAACTGATCAGAATTAGAACATCTTTCCCTCACCTTACCTTTTCTGTGTATGTCATAAATGACACATGTATAGCAGCACACTGACAAGAATGGCTCTGACCCCAATCCCGCAGCAGGAGGCGTGTCTAGCGCTGAGTCTGTGTATAACTGTGTCAGATGAGGGACCCCTTCAAGAACAGAAAATGTGTGATGATGACGCAACGCATGCAAAGTTCAAAATACTTGCCCCCATGAACTGATCTCTTGAACTGCAGGATAGAAAGGTGCAGTTGTTTGTTTGTTTGTTTTTTTACAGGAATGATGGGTAAGAGTTCTGCAAGGTTGTAAACCAGGCTGAGGGAAAGAAGGAGCTAAGGCACATTGTAGTCTGTTCTAACTGTACAGCTGTTTGACTGCGCAGTCCCATGGTCTGCTTCTTAATATGCTTCTGGTGAGTGGAGTCAATAGCTGATTTCAAAAAGATCCTAAAAGTTTATCCAGAAGAGAAAGACAGAAAATACATTTGTATTTACCAGCTGCCATTGTGCAGATGATAGCATTGCAATGTGTGGGTTGAAAAGATTCTGGAATCCAGTCACTGTTAGTGACTGTAGGAAAGACCATGGCTGCGGACTTAGACAATACATGAAATAGCTGATTTGGTGGACTCCCTGCAACAAATATGGTTTGTTCTAACTTCTTTGAAATTCTCATCACAAAAAGTACATGGCATCAGCTTTTTGATGGAGAGTATCCAGTTTTCCTGTGTGTTTTTAGTTCATTATTCTTCGAAGAAGCACAGTACTTTGCATATAACAAGAAAAGCTTACATTCTTGCATCGTTATTGTAGGTAAGTTTTATTTGTTAGAAAATAGTCATGGTGGTGAATTTGTGACATAGTTTTTAGTGGCACATGTTCTTTTCATAAAAATTACTGTATGTTAAACATGAAACATTTTCAAGGAAAACGACGGGATTCATCCGTAAACATACAAAATTCTGTGAAGGTGCTTATAGTGAAGAGATCATGAAGGAGACCTGGGCAGTCGCAATCAGAGTTTTACCATGTAGAAACATTGTGACACAGAGTGTTACACATGTCCAAGTCATGACCTAATGATTACTTTACAGATACGTATGAGCAGTGATTATGTCCTGTTAATCTGTCGTGAGTAGTTGTAGGTCAACTAACCATGTGGCGTTCCTTGGTGTCCTTTTGACACACATGGTGCATGATAGCAGCATTGCTATTGATCACCCTGAATGCCCTCATACAATATTACCTTCCCCCATACAGTTTGATTCGTAGCATAGGCCAGTAGTATTGCTCAGTTATTGAAACTCAACCAACCGACTGATTCTCATTCTTTCATTGTTCAGTTTGAAAGTATAGATTTTTTTTTTTTCATCATTTTAGTCAAGAGCATAGATTTCAAAATTTTCTTTCTCTGGGTGCTGAATTCGTCTGCTGTGCTAGTGAGGACATGCTGACTGAACAAAGGATGACCAGGTTTTGATACACTGTATTACTGCAAGCACTGGTGGGGTAGGGTTGCTATTCTCCTCCTTCCATTGAGGAACAGGAAAATTAAACCTGAAGTGCTCAAGAAGAAAATTGTTGGGACGGATGTGAAAAGAGTGGCTACATGACCTGCAACACCACTCACAGTCCCCTTTTCTGCAGGCACCACTGTCCACCACCATCTCCCCACTTCCCCCCCCCCCCCCCCCCCCACCCCACTATAAATAGAACAGATTTTATTGTAATTCATGTTGTTTGTGATGAAAATTGAGAATATTGATTGTTTTAGGGATCAGTATTGAACATGGAAAATAGTTTTTTTTTTTTTTTTTTTTTTTTTTTTTTTTTAAGGAACTCTTTCTCTTTGTTTCACACGGGAAATGGTGATAGATGAATACAAAGTGAAAAAGTATCGTGTTTTGAGTTTAGCAGGTTGCAGCTGTCGCAAGTTCAACTGCATTTTTTCATCCTCATACCTTTGTGAAAAAAAAAAAGAAAAAAAAAAAATGTGTTGTAGTTTACGAGCAGGTTTCAGTGACTGAGTGAGTTTCCTTTCGTATGGAAGCAAGAAAACTGCTTGACGCTTTTTCTCTGTCACAGTTTTGGTTGCCAAAAAAAACAAGATAAAAGAAAATTTTCTAAGTTGCAACTGCAACACATATTTTGGAGATGGAGAGTAAGGGGTAGTGGAATGGGGTGGCTGTAGTATTTGTGATTGTGAACTTGTTATAATTGTTTGTCCCCCCCACCCACCCACCCACCCCAAAAAGGAAAAAAAATATTGTTATGTATTGCCTATAAATTTTGATAATTTGAATGATTAAGCTCTTCAGAACTTTTGGTTCTTTCATCCCATGTCAGGCTGACCATGGTGCATGTTGCAACCAACACCCATACCTTTGCTTGGCACTTAAACTGATGTAGGAAAGCATGATGTCCTTTACATGATTTAACCTTACGGTCTGTACAACAAGTTTGGATTGGACAAGGCTTCCAGAACTAATCCTGAAATGAAATGGGAAATGTGATTGGTTGCAAACTGTGCATAGAATTATGTCTGCTTTTTAAAAGAGAGTGTGTGTGTGTGTGTGCGCGCGCACACATGCATGCATGCATGTGTGTGTGTGTGTGTGTGTGTGTGTGTGTGTGTGTGTGTGACAAACGCACAACTTTTCAACAAAAACTGCATTATGTGTGTGTACATGTCTCCAAAAAGGAGCTCAGTGACTGTCATTCTCGACACATTTGATGCTGTGTTTGAAAAGTCCATCATTTGGGTTCATTGTTCCAACTGTCACTCACGGTGAGTCATGAATTATTCAGGAAAGCCCATCATGCTGATTTGTTTTCCTTACCAAGTCATGTGAAGGAGGGTATTGTTCATAATCCGGTGTAGTTTTACTTCCATTTGTCAAATTTGTCTTTAATTTTGGGCTTACATGTCACATTGACCTGAGTTTTAAAGAATAACCCAATCTTCCTCTCTCTCTCTCTGCCTCCCTTCCACCCTCCCTCCGCCTCCCTCTCTTTCTCTCTCTAAGTGTGTGTGTGTGTGTGTGTGTGTGTGTGTGTGTGTGTGTGTGTGTGTGTGTGAAATGATAAATTTTGTCAGTACCAAGCTGTAGTGAGGTTAATCCAGCTGGAATTAAATACATACAGGACTTGGACAACCAGAGAGGCAGTGTGGCTTTTGAACACAGTGAACACAGCTGCTGTGTGTTTGTGCCATGGTCTTGTCTGGGTAGCCAGTCCTAAAGGTTTTGAGGCTACTGAGAAGCCAGGGCCAGCATCAAGTTACCTGTAGTTCAATAAATTCACTCACTCTTTGCTAATCAAAATATATTCTTTCCGTTTAGGCAGTAGGTGTGATAGGGACATGACCTGTGCAGTGAAGGGGAGGGGAAGGAGGGAGATGTGTAAGTGGGAGAGGGAGGGAGGAAGGGGGTGTTGGAGAGTAGAGGGAAGGCTGGCTGTGGTGTACCTATGGTTTCAGCCAGAGATGCAGTATGGGCTGCCTTCCCCACGATTTGCTCTCTATCCCATATCTTTTTGCAGACTTGGTGTGTTCCGGTGCCTGTCATTACCTCTCAAATTGATGCAGCAAACTGCAGTTGTTTCATCTGTGCTTCCATTTTGGATTCCCCTTTTTTCATTGGCATTGGTAAATTTTGTTTGATCCAGTTGCAAAAGCAAATGTGTGATGCATCAGTGCTATTTAGTGTCAGTTACTGTGGAAAATATATTGCTTTTTTTTAATTTGTTGCTGTCATGTGACTGGACTTGATTGACTCATCATGAAAGGGTGCTCTTTTTTTTTGTTGCTCCATCTGGCAAGGTGAATCCATAAATAGCCAATCTTTGTTCTGTATTAAGGAAAATGTTGATTTTTATCAGCTCATCCCAATTTGTTTTAAGGAAATTTTTACCCAGAAAAGCTTTTACATTTACACACACACACACACACACACAAAAGCATATGCACGCACACACATAAAACACACACATGTGTGTGCGCACACTCACACACACACACGCACGTATGCACGCGCACGCACGCACGCATGTTACATATGCATGCACGCATGCACACGCGCGCGCGCGCACACACACGCACGCATGCACGCACGCACGCACGCACGCCAGGTCCCAGATTCTTGAAGTTCCTTCTCCATTATGAAATGTTATGAGGTCTTCATACCCAGTGAGGGCCCAGTTTGTTTTAAGGAATTCTTACTGAGAAAGGCTTTCAAATTCACACACACACACACACACACACACACACACACACACACACACACACACACACACACACACGTGCGCGCGCATGCGCGCGAACACACACTCAGTCACAAGCACATATGCACACTTGGAGAACCAAAACAAGGTATTTGCATAATCTTCGTTTGTTACACCTGAGCTAGTAGAAAGGTAAAAAAACTTGAGATTAAGTAACTGATTTTGAACAATAAGATGGAACACAGGATATTAGGGAAAGATAATCAAAGGCATTCTTTTATATACAAGATGAGGTGGATAGTGGAAAGGGTAAAATGTTACTAGTTATTTGTCTACAAAAGAAGCATTACACTATCAAAGAGTCTTATTCATAGCTGTTTTAAAACACACACACACAAATAAAAATTCTCACACAATTAAGATATATTGCATGAGGTAAAAGATACGTGACGTGTATTTTCAAGAAGAAGAAATGTAGAAGACTTTGAAATGCCAAACATAATTAATGGCTTTCCCTGTGATTTAGTGGTCCCAGAGTTATTGCAGTTGCTAATCATGTTACTGTGATTATCCTCAAACTCCTTTCCTTCTTCTTCTGTAAGTACCATTATTACTATTAGTACAGTTGCTGTTATCATTATTGTAAGTATTATATGATTAGACTACCATCAGTATTGCTGTCATTTTGATTAGGAGTAGTAGTTTTAAGGAAATTCTTACCGAGGAAGGCTTTCAAATTTGCACACACACACACACACACACACACACACACACACACACACACACACACACACACACACACACATTTTTTTCTTATTATTTTCTTTTTTCTTATTATTGTTATTATTATTTTAACTCACAATGTCTCCCCCATAGCCATAAGTCACTGTCTGTCTGTCCCTTGTTTTAACTGCCTTGAATGTCATTTGTCTTGCTTGAAGAAGACCAGATAGGTCAAAATGCAGTGTATTTGTTTTTTACAATTTGTTTTCTGCTTCATTGGTGGCATAGTAATTCGCTCTTTGCTCTTGTGTAAAGTACATTGAACTTGTCCTTACCAAACCTTGTAGCATTTAAAAGCAGTTGGGAAAGTACAAATAAAGTTGAAAAATTCAGTGCTGCTGCTAAACAAAACTTAAGTTTTGGAAATGATCGTTCCAGTGTGATTTTGTTGTAGGGGAATATGTTGCTTTTATATTGGACATATATCCAGTGAAGGACACTTCAGCAGCATTTGTTACGGTTTATTTGAAGTTATGATGCAGGGTGACGTATGCAGTTCACACGGGTGATTTGCTTTGTTCTGTGTTGGTCTTTATGCCATGATGTGTTACATTGTATATATGTGTGAAGTTATGGTGCATGATGATGCACTAGCTGTTCAGGTGATGTTTGCGTTCTGTTCTGTTCTGTTCCATTCTTTATATCTGAGTTCACTTGAAAAGAATATCAAAGAATATGAGGCTGTTTTATTTTACTTTCCAGTGACTGGAGATGCATGAAATATTCAGGGAACAGATGTGCTTTTTAGATTGTGTTTTGAGCAGTTCTGTATATTTTCATTGAATTTTTCTTGTGCTAGTATTCATACTGCCACTGACACTGTTTTTGACTGACTAGTAAATTCATGTACATATACACAAATAATCTGGTATGGTTCAGTGTTAGATGTGTTGCTGAATAAATGCTGTTTGTCTATGTTACTGTCAGTTTTAGATTTTGTTGCTGATATGTATATGTTCTCATTTACGTTGGACTGACTACTGAATTACATGTTTATGTTCCATATGTTCTCATTAAGACTTTTATCATTAACGTCATAACAATTATTTTGATATAGTGTTTTTAGGGGCTTAGGGAACACTTGATTCTCTGGTGTAGTTTGTATGCACATGTTTTGTGGTACTTTACATGATCTGTAGAAGACGTGTGTTTAGACAGTGCAAGTAATGGTCGATTAACAGACAGACCTCCTGTAATAGAGTTTGAGCATGTATCCTCTCTGCAATACATTCTGTGTGGCACAACTCCACCTAATCGGACAACGACTAAGGACTGAATTCTGATCCAAAGCACTTGGGATAGATTTGATAATTGATGAGATTTGTTACTACTGATTAGGCTGGAAGAGAGAATTTCTTTTGTGCATAGTTAGATTTTTAAAAAATTGAAAATGACGGTTGTTGTTTCTGTAGTGGACCAGATTTCCAGAGAAGGAACGATGACAAAACTGGAAGCACTGACAATACTCGGACGCTTCTACATCTACGCCATCCATGGCTATGCCACTGAGGTGATGTTTCACCGCCATCTGGGAGTTCGTGGTCAACTACAACCTGAAGCTGCCCGGGGTGACGAGCATCTGGTCCTTCCCCATCTACGGCCTGTCAGTGCTGGTGGTGGAGCGGATGTACCTGGCGATGAAGGCCAGGAAGTGCAGGAACGTGCACCTGCTGGTGCGGTGCCTGGTCTACACAGTGTGGACCTACTGCTGGGAGTTCAGCACGGGGCTGCTCCTCAGACAGTTCGACGCCTGCCCCTGGGACTACACGCCGTTCCACGGGGACTTCATGGGGCTGGTCACGTTGGAGTACCTGCCACTGTGGTACCTGGGCTCCGTGTGCATGGAGAAAGTGGTCATTCAGTACACTCGCCGCATCTACCTGGGCCCCGCCATTGAGACTGTGCAGGGGCAGCAACTTCTGGTGCAGTCCGTTAACGGGGATGTAATAGACAAAACCAAGTAGGAATTAGGAAAGTAGTGATAGTTATAGAACTGGTAGGAAAGTAAGGAAAGAGGGGAAAAAGGGATGTTTTGTAAAGAATTGGGAGAGGGGGGGGGGGGGTAGAGGGGAGAGGATGGGTGGAAGGGAAAGTGAGGTATCACAGGATTGAAAAAAGGTTGTTCTTTAGATCGCATTTTGGGTTTTTTTCAGTATCAGAGGTAAAAAGGAAAAAAAGGGGTGGGCTGTGATTTTAACTAATGATTGAAGTGTGAGGAGATGTGTGAATGAACGTGCTTATATTCTGGTCTTGCACACAGGTGTGCTCATGATGTAGACAAACTGCATGCACACTGCATTTCTGAACACACACACACACACACACACACACACACACACACACACACACACACACACACACAAACGCACACCTGTATCAAATTTGGGCACTTTTGACTCAGTTTTTTTTTTAATCATTTTTTTAGTCACCTCACTTTGCAACTAAAAAAAAACAAACAAACAAAAAACTGCACAGATACCGCTGATGTTGTGCAATGACTTGTATTTTTGTGTGTCCTTTTTCTCTGTTTTACCTGTTCCCAAGGTTGATACAGCGTTGTGAATACACAATTCCCACGCTTTCCCTAGCAGAAATCTTATCATAAATTTGAAAATGGTGCAAGAAGCACAGTCTGCAACAAGAGTTTATGGGACAAATCCACCACCTGAATTGCTGTGTTCCAAAAGCTGCCAGGCCAGAGTCTTTGATGGTGCAGTCAGAGCACTAGGCTTATACTTTCTTTTCTTTTCTTTCTTTTTTTTTTCTCTTGTTTCTTTCAGGTATGGTCTTAGTTTTCAAACAAAGGTAAGATAAGGCCATTTGTACACTTGATAGTGATGTATACCTGTATGCACTTTTTTGCTGCCTTTCATTGTTCATACTCGGCATATAAGCAAATTCACTGTGATTTTTTTCACCCCGACTTGCACTGCTGTCCTGAATGTTATGTTTCATGGGGCTGTCTAATGAGTAGAAAAAGCTTTATTTTCCATGACATTTCTAGTTTTCTATGACCTGCACACGCACCAGTTTACTTGTACACAGCATGCTGTTTTTGGATATCACTGTGTTTTTGTTGCCATCAGTAGTCCATCAAATGCATGCATGAAGTCTTTCTCCTAGAATAGACATGTATATGTGCATGCATGTGTATGTGTGTGCACACAGACACACACATTCTTTCACTTACTCACTCACTCACTCACTGATTCACACAGACAGACAGACAGACAGACACAGACAGACAGATACACACACACACACACACACACACACACACACACACACACACACACACACACACACACACACACACACACACACACACACACACACACACACACACACACAGATTGAGTGAAAGTATATATCTGCATATGAACAGATTGGTTTGCACACTGACAGACTAACACATGACAGACTTTTTTTTTATCAGATACCAGCATCTGTCATGTATCAGGTCAGACATGTAGACACCTGTAGATGTAGAAGTAAGTGGCCACTGAAATCAGTTGCTTAGCCTGTGAGACCTTGAAAAGATGACCTGAATCTCTTTTTAATCATGTGGATTTGAAAATCTGTTCGAAGGCCATCTTGCCTGGGTGTCATGTGTATTCTCGTCATCAGTGTTGTGTCCCTTTGGACGGAGCAACATCCTCAAAGCATGCTCAATGGATTTTTATGAAAATTAATATTATTGATGTAATTGGTCATTTCATGAATGAAAGGCATCCTGGATTAATGGATGTGATAAAGGAGCAATCTGAAAACTCTGGAAGTTTCTCTGTGTTGTGGGATGATATTTTGCTGATGGAGTGAAATGATTGGACATACAGGTAATCTTGCACAGTACCATGACATTGATTTTTTAAGTCGGTTTTATCATTTGATGTACTCTGATCTCAAGTGGTATTATCTGTGTTGCTCTTTCTGAGGATGGTTGAGTCTTTTCATTTTTGATTTTTTGTTAAGTGTGGATCTACAGATCATCAAAAAGTGGAGAGCGAGAGGGTCTGAAAGATTGAAGTGAATTAATACCACATAGATATTGACACATTTGTCTATTCTTGTACAAAACTTTATGGTCAGGTCCATTTTGATTTTGTTTTACTTTGTTCCAAGTGAATGATACTGGTCAGCAAGAATCACGGCCCATTCTACCATTTCCTGTTCCTGCACCCCTGTCCCTCTCTCTTCCCCGACCTTTTCTCTTCTCCTTGAAGAGTTGGTTTGCTCCCCTATCCTTTCGTTTGCTCTGTGAAGAGCTGGCATTCCTCCCCTCCTTTTCTTTTCTCTGTGAAGAGCTGGCTTTCCTCCCCTCCTTTATCTTCTCTTTGAAGAGCTGGCTTTCCTCTCCTCCTTTTCTTTTCTCTGTGAAGAGCTGGCTTTCCTCCCCTCCTTTTCTTTTCTCTGTGAAGAGCTGGCTTTCCTCCCTTCCTTTATCTTCTCTGTGAAGAGCTGGCTTTCCTCCCCTCCTTCTCTTTTCTCTGTGAAGAGCTGGCTTTCCTCCCTTCCTTTATCTTCTCTGTGAAGAGCTGGCTGGCTTTCCTCCCCTCCTTCTCTTTTCTCTGTGAAGAGCTGGCTTTCCTCCCCTCCTTTATCTTCTCTGTGAAGAGCTGGCTTTCCTCCCCTCCTTCTCTTTTCTCTGTGAAGAGCTGGCTTTCCTCCCCTCCTTCTCTTTTCTCTGTGAAGAGCTGGCTCCTCCCCCCCCCCCCCCCCCCCCTTTAATTTTCTGCTTGAAGAGCTGGTGTCCTCATCTGACCAATGCAATGATAAATAGTATTTCAGTATAAACCATCTAGCATTGCAGCTGTTAAGCTTATGTCTTGTAACTTCTGCAACACTCATGTACATGTGTTTAACATTTTCTACCCATTACATGCAGGTAATTGTTCATGTAAGTGTTTGATGTGAAATGTGTGCATTTTTTTCATTTTTTATTCAATTTCTTTTAACGTTTCAGGCAATTCATACAGCATTTATTACATGTGAACTATATATTTATCGATTGTAATGTCATACGTGGTGACTTCGTCGCACATATATTGAGCATTTACTTACCCATTTTAAAGTTCATCATGTATTTCAATTTTTTTTCTGCCTAAGCGATGATCAAATATTGGACTCTGTGAAGCTGCTCATTCTGTGTGTGTGTGTAGGTGCATGTATGTGCATGTGTGTGTGTGTGTGTGTGTGTGTGTGTGTGTGTGTGTATGTGAATATGTGTGTGTGTGTGTGTGTGTGTGTATACACATGCATGTATGTTTGTGTGTGTGTGTACGCTTTTGTGTGTGTGTGTATGTGAAATCTATCATTTATTATCTAACCTTTGTTTGGGAACAGATTTTTTTTGTTTCATTGAAAGATTCAAGCGTGTGCTTGCTTTTTGTTGTTGAGGGAGAGACAGTGGTGAGAGTATAGAAGCATCAACTGTATACTGCTGAGATAGATGTATTATCAATAAACCAGTGACCGGTGTCTGTTGTGTTTTCATTTTCACCAGAGTTGGTGTCACTTTGTCGATTGCCTTGCACCTTGAACTGTCTGCTGCCACTTTTCAGTGTCTTTAACTATGTTCCCCCCCCCCCCCCCACCCCCTTTTCCTCTGCCCATGCATTATATGGTGTGTTTGTGCAGTTGCAGTTACAAAGCAGGTCTGATAACAGTAGATTTTGATGTTGACTTTGGTAAGCTCTCCTTGGGGAGACGCATTGTCAGAGTGCAGTGCTTTACCACCACCAAACTCCCTCTCGTCTCCCGTACTTCCAACACCTCTGTTTCTCCCTGTCATCCCCAAAGACAGGGGTTTCCTCGGTGGATGAAACAGGGGTTATGATAGAACATCTCTGTCAAACAGCAGGGGCCAGAATAGCTCAGTTGGTAGAGCACCAGACTCATAATCCGGATGATCCTGGGGTTGCTGGTTCGAAGGTCTACTGGGCTGTTTCAGTATAGGAGATTTTTCCCTAGGATTAAACATTGGTTCTGACTCCATTCCAAAAAAAGGTCCTTCAAATGAGACTGTAAACCAAGGTTCCGTGTCAACCCATGCATTATGTCTTGTACATACATAAAATCCCACCTACAGTTTTTAGATGAAAAGGCAGGTTTGATTGTTGGAATGGATGACACTTTGGTTGGATAGATACCATGCACCCTGTATGAAAAATCCACCGAATAAGAGGGAGCGGGGGGGTGGGGCGGAGCTGAGTGATTGATATTGACTGTATAACATGAGAAATGAATGTAATGCGTGCAGGCAGCTCTTCAGTCGGCTCTCTTCAGGTAGACAGCCTGTCGCCTAAACGAGAGCGTGAATTGTAAAGTGCTCAGAGTTTGGTTTCTAATGGTGGATAGGCTGTATGTAAATACTTTTAATAATATTGATAAAAACACTGCTGTCAGTCTGACTGTTACAGGCTCAAATCTTGGCAGCACTTGTCGGGTGAAGGGAATTTTGTCTGATCTTTCAGGTCAGCGGCTGCAGACTTGGTTGTACCCGAAGCCTGTACATGCAGGTGTAGAATCTGTGTCAGCATTAGGCCGTTTATACAAGTGTGACAATACCCAGCATGCGCTAGGATACTTGGGAAGGAAAACGATCTACCAAGCATGTCATGTGGCCCATTGAAATTCAGAGCTCTGGACATCCTGAGACGTGCTGTGCATGGTTGAATTGTCTTCTGGACCAGTTCTTTGTGGTAGTGAATAATACATTTTTCTTCAGCATTTGACCAGAAACGTTGCTGTCGCCTGCCTGTGTTTTTGTTTTGATAAGGTGCTTGGGATGTCAGGAAATCGTCATATCAGAGAGAGATGTTCTGGGGACAAGAGGAGGAAAATATGCACTCATGAATCGAAGTCAAGATCAAGATGACTTTTTCAGACAGCATACCATTTCCTAATTGATTTTGTTTTTTCTTCTTCTTAGTTCAGTTTTTTTTCTTGTTAGAAAAGGCTAGCATTTACATCGTTTGAGAAGAATTTTTGAAGAACATGTTTCATTCTCATCGTTTTTTAAAAGAAATTTATTGGAACATGTCTTGCCATTTTCATTCTCTCTTGGGAAATGTTGCCGTATCTTAATCATCTGGTCATTCTCATTGTCTCAAGGAAATTCAAAGGAAGGTGCAGTACCATTTCCATTGCCTTGTAAGAATTTTTTAGAACATGTTTTCAGAATTTTCACTTCTCTCTGTTATACTGTTGTTGAGACAGAAAAAAATGAAGTGGTGCTTATTTTTTAATAAAAACCATTAATTTTCTTATCTTAGTTTGTGTAGTTGTTTATTTGATGTTTGCCATGTCTTAGTATGATTCTTGTGATCACAGATGTTTTTTGTGTATCACATATATATCTTTAGATTTTTCTTTTCAAGAGTTTAGTAACAGCAGCTTGTCTATTGGACTGTGTTTACCTATGGTGTGTCCGCACAAGGACACTCTACTCGCTACATCAGTGACCACAGCATCTGTCTGGCATGGACAAGGATCAGTGCCAAAATATGAACCGACTTCTGAAAAAGGTAGCTGCAATTTTTTTGCCATTGCCATCAGATTATGTATTTTAATGTCAAGGAACAAATAAAACACACACGAAAAAAAAAATCTGTTCTTTAGTGTTTGATTTTGAGATGAATGCACAGAGCAATTAAAGAAACAAAAAAAGTATCGAAAGCTCTGTAGCTGTTACTCATGATCATCCATTCAAGCTGCTGTTTACATGAGTGAAATGAAATCTAACGTTTGAAAGAAAGTTGCTACAGTCCAGCCAGTGATACAGAACCCTTTCAGGTTGTTGCTGTGCAAAAAAAAACGATACATCATAACAAAAAGCAACGATCACCTATGAGCGTCTTCTAGACCTGTACAATTCACAATGTGATGGCCAAACTATGGATATTCTTCAGGCCAGTGAAATTTAGCTGTGTTGAGAGCAACAGTTCCACTTCATTTCGGACTCCCAGAAAACAAAACATTTGTAATCTTGATGCCACACACACATACATGCAAACTCATAAAAAAAAAAGAAAACAGCCAAATAGCCATTCCAGAATGGATCGCCAACTCCCATTTTAAACAGTTTTTTACTGTATCACTACCAAGCTGTTGGATTTCAACAAAAATGCTGGCACTTTATTCATCATATCAAGAGAAGAATGTGTACATACCTTCTAAAAAAAAAAAAAGAAAAAAAAAAAAGAATGAGCAACAATGGTAGAACAAAGTGGATGATGGTAAAGAAAGGCAAAAATAAAAAAAGAACATGGTCTAAGGAATGACAGGAAAGTCAAAATGACTAGCACAGAATTTCTAGGAAGTGGGGATACAATTTCTTCTGAAAGAGTTCAGTCTCCCAACAGGGATAAACGGTGGTCTGATGGACGAATCTTTTTTCTTAAAATGGGAGGCAGGTGACTCAAGGTCTGTGGTCTCACACACACACGCACACACACACACACATTCACACACACACACACACACACACACACACACACACAGTCACACACACACACACACACGCACACACAGTGACACACACACACACATTCACACACACACACACATGCACACACACACACACACACGCACACACAGTGACACACACATACACACACACATTCGCTCACACACACACACACACACACACACACACACTCACACACACACATACACATTGTCATTTTCTTTAGCCCATTGTCCACAAGTTTGAATGATGCTATGGATGCTTCTCTTTTAGATTAGACAGAACTGAAGTCTTTTCTGTCAGGATATCAAGGTCCTGTCCGAATGGCGGGTTTCATACATGGGGCAAGGAATTTTGTGTCAAGTGGCATCCAGTTTTCATAGGTACCATGGAAGGAATTGGCACTGTACTACTACACCATGGTTGGGGACCTGTTCACAGAAAGATAATGTCAACTAGATAGGCACAATTTAGCATGCATTCAATGTGTCCATGTATTGTATTGGTATTGTATGATGTAGTGTAATGTATCAAGACATATATTAGAAACTCACTTACACACGACATGTGATTCAAAACTTTAACATATTCTAATGCCTCACATTTGCATAACCTACTTGTAACGAGTGCTGTATACTGGTGCTTAGCCTGTTTCCATACCTCTCATTTGTACCAATTGTCAGGCTTCAGAAATTGTATCCCAATTCATTTGAATGTGCACCTGTTTGGGCCTTCTGGCCTTTATACATCCTATTTTTAATACACAATTCATTTTGTTTGTTTTTGTTTATCATTATCATGAGTGCACTGCATTTGTCAATACGTTTAAAAAATTCTGGCTGCTGAAATGTAATTTGAGAATTTGTTTAAAAAATACATATATAATTTAGCATGTTTGACATCTTTCATGACTGATCAGATTTGTTTCCCTTTAAGTGGCATGATCAGGTTGTACTAAGAGACTGTGAGGGACCGATAACTGGAAGGCCATGGGTTTGAACCTCATCAGAGGCATACCACAGATGGCTGGCACCACGGCAGGCACCTTTTCCAGACTCGATTGTGCCACAGATCTAACAGATGAGGTACGCACAGTTTAGTCTCATTTAACCATGCAGTTGATTCTTTTGATACTTTTGTTTCAATTTTGTGAGGAATGCTACAGATGTCCTGTTTCATCTGGATCAGTTTGATCCTGTGAATAAAAAGAAAATGGTAAGAATAGCCCTGTCAGTCTGTCTGGCTGTTGTCCAAGACCAAAGATGAAACTTGAGACACATCTCCAACCATCTTTAAAAATGAAGGAAATGTTACCTTGGATGCGAGTTTTGTGCCTTGCTCTTCTTGTCTGAAACCAGAAATCAAACTCTTTGACATTACCATCATGAACCTTCCAAAATGAAGGACATTTTTGGTCCGTTACATGCGACTTGCATGCCTTGCTTTCATGGTAACTGATTTCAGTTTCCATTCCACATCTATGCCCATGCTGTGTTCAAGAAAGCTTTCACTGGCTCTTCGCCCTCCATGGGGGGAGTGTAAAGCGTCAACAACCGGGCTCCACTCCAATTTTCCTTTCTGTGTCTGTCTGGTTAGTTCCCTTCTTGAACTCTAACTCCGTCGGTCTGGCTGTTTCTCAGTCATCTCCCTTTCTTCCCTTTTTCTTCTGTCAGTTAGAGTCTGACTGGTGGTGCTGGATTCCTGTGTGGCCCGACTCGGGGTTATGTTATCAGGGCAAAGAGGGATGAGGAGTAGATCTGTTTTTTGGCACCATGATTTGGCGTTTATCATCACTTGAGGCTTTGATCTTGCCTCCACTACAGGTTAGATCAGAACAGGCACCACTATACTCTCTGCCATAGATCAGGACAGGCACCACTATATTCTGCCATAGATCAGAACAGGCACCACTATACTCTGCCATAGATCAGAACAGGCACCACTATACTCTGCCATAGATCAGAACAGGCACCACTATACTCTGCCATAGATCAGAACAGGCACCACTGTACTCTGCCATAGATCAGAACAGGCACCACTATACTCTGCCATAGATCAGAACAGGCACCACTGTACTCTGCCATAGATCAGAACAGGCACCACTGTACTCTGCCATAGATCAGAACAGGCACCACTGTACTCTGCCATAGATCAGAACAGGCACCACTGTACTCTGCCATAGATCAGAACAGGCACCACTATAGTCTGCCATAGATCAGAACAGGCACCACTGTAGTCTGCCATAGATCAGAACAGGCACCACTGTAGTCTGCCGTAGATCAGAACAGGCACCACTATAGTCTGCCATAGATCAGAACAGGCACCACTGTAGTCTGCCGTAGATCAGAACAGGCACCACTATAGTCTGCCGTAGATCAGAACAGGCACCACTATAGTCTGCCGTAGATCAGAACAGGCACCACTATAGTCTGCCGTAGATCAGAACAGGCACCACTATAGTCTGCCGTAGATCAGAACAGGCACCACTATAGTCTGCCGTAGATCAGAACAGGCACCACTATAGTCTGCCGTAGATCAGAACAGGCACCACTATAGTCTGCCGTAGATCAGAACAGGCACCACTATAGTCTGCCGTAGATCAGAACAGGCACCACTATAGTCTGCCGTAGATCAGAACAGGCACCACTATAGTCTGCCGTAGATCAGAACAGGCACCACTATAGTCTGCCGTAGATCAGAACAGGCACCACTATAGTCTGCCGTAGATCAGAACAGGCACCACTATAGTCTGCCGTAGATCAGAACAGGCACCACTATAGTCTGCCGTAGATCAGAACAGGCACCACTGTACTCTGCCATAGATCAGAACAGGCACCACTGTACTCTGCCATAGATCAGAACAGGCACCACTGTACTCTGCCATAGATCAGAACAGGCACCACTGTACTCTGCCATAGATCAGAACAGGCACCACTGTACTCTGCCATAGATCAGAACAGGCACCACTGTACTCTGCCATAGATCAGAACAGGCACCACTGTACTCTGCCATAGATCAGAACAGGCACCACTGTACTCTGCCATAGATCAGAACAGGCACCACTGTACTCTGCCATAGATCAGAACAGGCACCACTGTACTCTGCCATAGATCAGAACAGGCACCACTATATTCTGCCATAGATCAGAACAGGCACCACTATATTCTGCCATAGATCAGAACAGGCACCACTGTATTCTGCCATAGATCAGAACAGGCACCACTGTACTCTGCCATAGATCAGAACAGGCACCACTGTACTCTGCCATAGATCAGAACAGGCACCACTGTACTCTGCCATAGATCAGAACAGGCACCACTGTACTCTGCCATAGATCAGGACAGGCACCACTGTACTCTGCCATAGATCAGGACAGGCACCACTATACTCTGCCATAGATCAGGACAGGCACCACTGTACTCTGCCATAGATCAGGACAGGCACCACTATACTCTGCCATAGATCAGGACAGGCACCACTATACTCTGCCATAGACAGAACAGGCACCACTATACTCTGCCATAGATCAGGACAGGCACCACTATACTCTGCCATAGATCAGAACAGGCACCACTATACTCTGCCATAGATCAGAACAGGCACCACTGTACTCTGCCATAGATCAGGACAGGCACCACTATATTCTGCCATAGATCAGGACAGGCACCACTATATTCTGCCATAGATCAGGACAGGCACCACTATATTCTGCCGTAGATCAGAACAGGCACCACTATATTCTGCCGTAGATCAGAACAGGCACCACTATATTCTGCCGTAGATCAGAACAGGCACCACTGTACTCTGCCGTAGATCAGAACAGGCACCACTGTACTCTGCCATAGATCAGAACAGGCACCACTGTACTCTGCCATAGATCAGAACAGGCACCACTGTACTCTGCCGTAGATCAGAACAGGCACCACTGTACTCTGCCGTAGATCAGAACAGGCACCACTGTACTCTGCCGTAGATCAGAACAGGCACCACTGTACTCTGCCGTAGATCAGAACAGGCACCACTGTACTCTGCCGTAGATCAGAACAGGCACCACTGTACTCTGCCATAGATCAGAACAGGCACCACTGTACTCTGCCATAGATCAGAACAGGCACCACTGTACTCTGCCATAGATCAGAACAGGCACCACTGTACTCTGCCATAGATCAGAACAGGCACCACTGTACTGTGACACAGCGGCAGTGCACGATGCCGAGCTGGGGCTGCCTCTTGACAACCTACTACTGCTACCTGTGGACCCCGTGCAATGGGACCGACAGACGGTGGAAAGCTATAGCATCACAAAACAGTAAACTGACCATGTGTGAATGTATGTGTGTGTTTGTGTGTGTGTGTCTGCATGCATGCTTGCATATGTGTGTGTGTGTGTGTGTACGTGTGTGCGTGCGTGCACAATGTGTGTGTGTGTGTGTGCGCGTCAGCGTGTGTGTGTGATGGCAACAAAGCCAACAGTTGTACACATACATGTTTATGTGCCAGCTTCACAACAAAATGAAATTGGTTACATAGTTTATTACACTGACACCACACTACCATATAAACAGCTGAATGGCAAATGCAGTTATTCTCTGATTACAAAACACATGCCAATGTCAACAACCTTTGAAAAACCAAAGCTATGGTTTTACTTTAACAATCTTCACAACAAACACCAAATAAGCCATTCCAAGCAATTCCATTTCAAAGAAACACTCTGACATTCCAACAAAGTGAATAAATAAAGGGAACAAACAATATGTTTGTGATGTGAAAGAAAAAGACAGCTTGCAGTTTATCACTCACAACCGCCATGATGATAAAATAATGTCTTAAGTTGTTTGAAGCATCTGTTTTCAACATTCTAAGCTGGTACAGGACTGTACCATTTTTAACAAGACTATGTAGTACTGCTAGGGAAGTAAGTTTGAACAGTGCTGTACTGTTTGAAGAATCCAGCATTGTATAAGACAATTACATAATAATGCTATGGAAGTTAGAACAGTGCTATACCACAAACTGACCTTATGTATCAAGGAATTTCTGACGGAATTTTTCTGTCCTTCAGCTCAGCAGTTCAAATGCCACATCAAACATTAAACAAGCATATGGATCATAGGCTACACTTTCGCATTTGTTTTTTTTATATTATATATGTAAGGTGGTAGGTCACTGTGGGGCAGGGGAGAGTGAAGCGGAGATGAGTTGCTATCTTGTAACACTGCAGAGCTGTAATCTGCTTGTGCTGGAAACATGTCCACAGTCAGCTGAAAGCGATTCCCCACATCATCGCTGGATTACATAAACACAGACCTACAAGCAGATTCCTGTTTGGTGAAGGAAAAAAGTCCACTTTCCTTTTCATATCAAAAATGGGGAGCGCACCAGTAATCTCATACAATGATAATTACAAAAGCAAACGCACAACAAATCACAATTACCATGAACTGAAAATCATCTGGTATGAATCCACAAAATGTGAAACGAGATCCACAATGCTGAAAGAAGCTTGGGCATGTTAAAGCAAAGCCAGGGACACAAATGGAACTACACTCTTGACAACAACACCACAGTTCTGTTGTAGTTACATATCAAAAAAAACACCACTGATAAAATCTCGGCTACAAATGCACAAACATCCAGGCTATAACACAGACTAATTCCAGATACATTTATAACATTCTTTAAAAAAAAAAAAAAAAGATGGCTGAAACAGTGGCGTGCTTTACCTGTTCAAGATCACTTCCTTGCACAAATTCTCTGTGGTTCAAACAATGATCTATCTACACATCTCAAGTAACTAATATACACATTTGTTTTTCTATAAAAAAAAAAAAAAAAGAAAAAAAATCAGACAGCTGGATATGGTTTTTAAGTGCATACTGACGGTTTGATTTGAAACCAAGACTCCCCCTAAAAAAAAAACTCCTGTCAGTTAATAGAATGGTAGTTCAAGAACTTTTTGATACAAATGCAGGCGACACTGCTCTAAAGCAGTTCATTTACCAGACAGAAGCCTTCACAAGCGTGCCAGTATCTTCTGGCCGGGAAACGACACATGCTTGTACCCCTTCTCCCTTCAATCTGTAAAGGGTTGTGGAGGTGCTGCATTGAAGAATTGTTCATCAAGTTCCTCCGGGTCTGTTGGTCGTGAGCCATGACCTGGGCATCTGAAAATGGCTTCTCTGTCCATGTTATCATGTCAGTGCATTTTATTTCTGTCTACCCCCTCATCTCCCTCCCTCAACTGTTCCTTTGAGAAGTACCTGAGGAAGGCCAAAGGATCTGGTTATTTGGCCATACCAACGTTTTCTATGGGGGTGGGGCGTGGGGGGTGGGGGGACTGGTGTCAGCAGAACTATTTATGGTCCCTTGTGCTGCTTGATGGCTTGGCACACCTGTTGACTGCTGATCTGATCAGTACAGCCGACGCCTAGTACCTTGCCAAAACACCTTATTTCTGATGGCTTGGCGCACCTGTTCACTACTGATGTGATCAGTACAGCCGACGCCTAGTACCTTGCCAAAACACCTTATTTCTGATGGCTTGGTGCACCTGTTCACTGCTGGTATGATAAGTACAGCCGACGCCTAGTACCTTGCCAAAACACCTTATTTCTGATGGCTTGGTGCACCTGTTCACTGCTGATATAATAAGTACAGCCGACGCCTAGTACCTTGCCAAAACACCTTGTTTCTGATGGCTTGGTGCACCTGTTCACTGCTGATGTGATCAGTACAGCCGACGCCTAGTACCTTTCCAAAACACCTTATTTCTGATGGCTTGGCGCACCTGTTCACTGCTGAAGTGATGAGTACAGCCTACTGCCTTGCCAAAACATCTTGCTGTGGCTTGGATTCTTTTTCCCGGTTCAGCAGTAGGCATCCATGTTTGAGATGCACACAGGAAGATGCAACATACCAAACACAAGCAGGAGCCTGATTGGCCGTTTCAAAGCGGGTGTTTTCCGCCCCTCCATACTGGTTTCAGTCTGCACAGTGCCGGTGTTGTCTCTGCTGTTCTCCAGAGGACTGTTGGTTTTGATTCCTCACTGGTAATGATGGATCACAGGTAAGTAAACCTCTGAAATGTTCCAAGTTTTCTGTTCATGTACAGACAGACTAATGGTGAAGGTGGTGTCGTGGCGGGCCATTGCCTTGATCTTCTCAGCGCTGAAGTAAACAGAACAGAACAGCGCAGAAGTAAACAGTTCATATTTCCCTCAATCTCAAAAGCCTAACACTTCCAAGAAAACTCAACTTTTATCTCAAACCCAAGAGACAATATCACGTCTGTTCTGATGGAGCTGAAGCTCAAACTTTTGAATACGGCTTGTACAAGCACCTGGATTTGCACTGTGGATGTTCTATGTCTCAAACATCTATAACCCTGGTGGATGAAGAACAAAACCCACATGACAATGTTCAAGTGGCTACATCAGAGCAGCTGTGGAGTGTTAACAGACACCCTGAATGACAGTGGGCATCTACAATAGTGCTTTTGGGGCGAGTGTTAAAAAAAACATAATCTGAGTGCAAAATTTATTATCTACAAACCTCCAGTTAAAGTGAATGCAGAGACAAAAACCTGCACGACAATACATGTCACACCGATATTTGGAGTGAGCATAAAAACTGAAGCCTGAACTTCCAAAAAAAAAAAGGGTTTTGTAATATCACAACGGGGGTGAACAATGTCAAAGTTGCCAACCCCTCTCAGCTATCTTTATGTACAATGTGGAAATCATGGAGGACCACTTAAAATTTTTTTTTTAAAGAATACCTGGGTACGATGTTACATCAGCGTGCATGGCACGAGCATAAACTTGTCAGAATACCTTTGCTGTTCAAAACCTAACATCTGCATTTCACTGCGGCAACAACTTGCTGACCAATAAAATGAATCATCATCTTTTCTGTAGCCCTACAAATCACACATGCTATCTGAAAGCAGAAAAAAAAAAAAGAGTATCAAAAACAACATGCAATCACATACTCGACAAACTCTTAACTCCTCATTTTTTTTTGCGTACATTTTCAGCCCACCAGATATGGGCATGAATCAATTATAGACACATATCCACCACCTTCATTGAATCGAGGCACTGCAGTACTCCTCTGCAGAACACAGCAAAAATGTTTGAAGCATTAAGAGTTAGAATCAACAAAAAAAAAAAAAAAAAAAAAAAAGTGAAGATAAGCAGAACATGCTGCTTTATTGTCACTCTTTTCATACATATAATAAAAATCATTCATTATTTACATATTGCATGTGATTGAAACATCTGATTACTTAGGATAGCAGCTAACTCCATACTGAAGGAAAAGAACTCACTGTGCATGATAAATTATATGCTCCCCCCACCCCCCACCCCACCCCCATCAGTAACACAGATCCTTTCAGCTGTACAAAGATCAGTGTGTGGGTACGATTTGTGTCCGACTAAGTAGCACTCTACAGTATACATTTTAGTATGGCTTGACTGGTTAAAAATCACAGTCACACTAACATATTACCCCTATCTTTCAATGATCATGGCTATTATAAGAGAGAAAAAAAAAAAAAAAAAGCGGGGGGGCGAGAGGAAATAATAATAATAATAATAAAGGGGAATAATCAAAATAGCTGACTGAGCTGCCGAATAGTTTTGTCTATTGTGTGATGAATGCTGAAGCATTTTCCTTCAAATATGCTCATACAAAAAAAAAAAAAAAAAAAAAAAAAAAAAAAATATAATATATATACACACACATACACACTCACATTAAAACAAACAAACAAGTAATAATAATAAATGCAAACAGGTATCAGAGAGTTACAAATGCATAAAACTGAAACTCTGGTAGAGAATTTGTGTACTGGCTGTGCAGTTCGCCATGTTAGATCTATCTTCAGGTCTCTGTCAGTTTCCGTCTTTTCACAGATACCAATCCTTCTTCACATTTACTCCAGATATGTACACAGTCTCTTATGGCTGCACACTGTCTACATATAAGATGTCAGAACCCGTTCCTGAATACATTTCCTGACCCCCGATGGATTAGTAAAAGATTAAAACGACTAAAACATTCAAAGAGTATGGAAGACCAAGGGTAAACACGCACATAGAGATAAAAACAGCAACAATGGTAAGTATGCCAATTGCCTGCCAGCCAAAAAATGATAACCAGTTGAGATATGCGGAGTTGCAGCATCCAAACATGCAATGAAATCACAACTTACATCTAACACCAACAAGAATAAACCGCCTACAATAATAAAAGAACCACATGGCACCATTGCACAAACTAACAGATGGAAGAAGAAAATATAGGTGGGGCCCCCGAGACCAGAAGAAAGGAAAAAAAACATGTTCCACTTCTGATTTCCGTACACTATGCCGCTTTTTCTACTGCCACATATAACACCCTGCAACAATATTGCACAAATGTTTGAACAAACAAAATGTGCAGCTGGAGTCTTCCATTTGACCCAGCTGAGAATCGAACCGGTTTAGAATACTGATTTATAAAATCACAATTATGCTCTTTTTTCTTTTGGGGTATATTTTTTTTTTTATCCTTTCAGTTTTTTCTCCCTCTCCTTTTTTTTTTTTTTTGTTTGTAATAAACTGGATATTCATGACACAAAAGACAGAACTACAGAAAAAATGGTGGGAAAATCTGCATTCATGACAAAGTACTCATGAACTTGACTGACAAACTGATAAAAGTATATGCTGAAAGAACAAAGCTTCGCAAACTTTCACCCCCTGGACGCAATGCATAGTTCATATACTCTACTCACCCACCTGTTCATAGGTTTTACCAGAACAGCCCATCTGACCCCACAGAGCCTTCCCAGGGCTGTCAAGCTCACACAGGAAAAGTCACTTTCTGAATGGGCCAGACAATGACAAATAATATCCACAAAAGCAAACCATAATACCATGACAGGGTAGCTAACCTGCCGACATCCTTACAGTGGATAGAATTAGTCTTTGCTGAAAGCACCTTACATTCCCCTTGATTTCTCTCCCCTAGATTAAAAAGAAAATCTGAGAAAAATTTCATGAAAACATTTAAATGCCACAAAAAGCATAAACAAATATTTTGGCAAACAGATGCAGACAGTAGCTGTCCACTCTGGACAACCAGTACAATTTTCACCGGATTCTAACCCAAAAAAGCAGACATACTGTCAATTATGACTGAACAAAAAGTGTACTGTAAAAGAGTTTCCACAGTCAGAAGAACTATTCACTGAGCCAGAAAAATCAGATAGAAGTAATATTCAAAGCGACAGAAAGAAAAACGAAAGTACGAATCAAATTGACAGAAGACAGAAAGAAAAACAAAAGTAAGAATCAATGGTACAGAAAGAAAAACAAAAGTAAGAATCAATGGTACAGAAAAGACAAGAGTCACTGGCGCAGAACTTCCAGAAGGCGGGTGGGAGGGCAAGCTAGACGTGCAAGACGTAACCTATGCCGTTCAGCCTTGATAAAGAGGCGCTAGTCTACAGCTGCAGATGCACCAACCCACTGCCTCTGAGGGAAAACTTTTACTGGCTGCCAATCAACGACTTGCGGGTGGGGTCCTGGTAGCAGATGAGTGAAACAGAGCCCTCTCCTCTCTTGGCTTTGTACCTGGAAGACAAGAGCATCCACAGATCAATGATCCCAACTTCTCTTCGTGCTATGTGCCTGCAAATAACACTGAATCAACACATCAGCCACACAAAACTCTTCAGTTCAAGCACTACTGATTTTAAAGGTGAATGGCTTTTTTGTTTTGAGGGGCAGGGTCGTGAACAGCATGGGTGAGGGTTCAGGGGAGGGCATTTCTGCTTTTAAATCCTGTATTTTGTGTTTGTATGTACAATGTGTGCATGCGTGTGTGTGTGTGTGTGTGTGTGTGTGTGTGTGTGTGTGTGTGTGTGTGTGTGTGTGTGTGCGCGCGCGGCGCGCATGCGAGCATGCGCGCATGTGTATGTATATGTGCATGTGCATGTGTGTGTGTGTGTGTGTGTGTGTGTGTGTGAGCCAGAGAGAGAGAGTGCTTACGTGTGTGTGTGTGTGTGTGTGTGTGTGTGTGTGTGTGTGTGCGTGTGTAAGTGAGAGAAAGATTCTACTGCTTCATGAGCTCTTTGAACTATACAATTTGGGATGTCACTCTAAACTCATCCACTCAGATATGCATGTGTGAAACATACTGTATGGTTTGAAACCATACAGACAGCAACTGGAATATGACTGTTGTTTTTCCTGAGATTCACAAATTACAATTCAAGTTTATTTTTAAGTGATATTCTATGCCCTTTGCAGTCTTTATCAAATATCCCATGCACTCTGCTTTCCTGCTAATGAAAATGGATCAATCTCTGCTTAAATGTTGCACACGCTATTACATTCACTGTCATTGATTTCTCAAACAAAAGTCCAAATATAAATCTTGATCCAAACAATTCTGATATTTTCCTTTACGGCCAAAGTCATGTACAATTCTATATACTTTAGCAGGCATGAATTTATTTTGACCTAAATGTTGAAAACAGTGAGAAACAGACAGAGAAAAAAAGAGTGTGCGCTTGTACATTCAAGAATTCTAAAGAGACTTCACATTTTTAACTGCTGCAGGACTAGGAAAACAAAAAACCATCAGTCACTGATAGAAACTTAACGTCCACCTAATTTTCATGTGTAAGGAGAAAAAAATTACCACCACCACCCCCTCCTTAAATATATCTCACAAAATCAGAATGAATCCCAAGAAAACTAGGTCCATTACACTGACAGGGCAAGCACAATCTTGATATCACTTCATGTGAAACCAAATACCTTTCAATATGTTCCCAAAGACACTTTTCAGAAAGTTTCACTTTTTTCCCAAACTTTCACATGTTCCATAACAACAAAATTATTTAAATTCACTTAAATCCGTCAGCAATACTTTTCTTTTAGTGCAAATAAAATTAACTGTGTCCTAAAATGGACAAAGAAAACGGTCCAACACTGATTCACAACTTTCCCTCAGTCTTGACAATGTAAAGAGTGAAAAGCAAAAAAAAAAAAAAACCCACAAAGATGGCATGCTTTATAAAATACAGATAAACGCCTGAAGAGTACATTGCTCGAAAATTTTTTGTACGTAACGATTTTCTGTCCAATTGGCATCTATGTGTGCCATGTTAGTAGACCCAGATTGAATCATGAATGATTCTGACCTTGTACATTACACTAGTATTGATAGCTCCCCAGAACTGTTAGGTCGCCCCAAACAGCCCCACTGGAAATTGTACACGACTTTAAAAACCAAAATATGTAAACTTTCATAATACACTCAGCTTGCCTCATGTGCTCTCTCTCTTTCTCTAACAATCAGAGATGTTCTAACCTTTTGTGTTCAAAGTGTCAATTGGTATTACCGTTATGTTTGATATGTTTAGTTTATTCCATCTCTACCCTTTGTTCTTTCGTTGTTTTGCATCATGGTGTACTGTATGTAAATTTTCTTGAATAAAGACACAAACTTTAAAAGAAAAAAAAAAAAAAGAAAAAGAAAAAGACGGCATGCTATAACAACTAGGGGTGCAGCCAACACGTTCACTTACTCTTGGCATGTCCGCACCAACAGTGTGTCATTCTCTGCCAAGCTGTACTCCTTTCCCTCCACCGTCACCGTGGATTTTCCTTCCTGTTGTCATGGTGACATCAACACACAGTCAGCACCAGCACACTTTCAGCTGTGAAGGAACTTCTCAATGACCATTCAAGTCCTTTCAGTAACTGGGTCGTCAGGGGGAAGGGTCTTTACTGGGAGGAAGATCCAGTCAAGACAAATCTGTAGACCATGTCTTCTGCTACCTAGTAAGTGTCTCAGACTCTCAGATACATTTTGCTGCAAACTGAATGAGGGTCATCTGACATAACTGTGTTGCATGTGAAAGAAGAGAGAGAGAGAGAGAAGAGACAGAGAGAGAGAGAGAGACAATGACAATGACAACCTTTAATGTCAACAGCCTAAGAGCCCTAATGACATGGGGTCCACTGTCTATAGAGGAAAGAAAGGAAATCATTATTAATGGTGTTGCTACAAACCTCTATAGCGAAAATTCTTTTATCTACCACATTCATTTTCTAGAATAAGCATAGTTCATATGCTCATTTTCGTCTGTATGATTCACACTTAAGAAAAACGACTGTCAGACAAAATCAAAACTTCAGACATTAACTAAAGTAGCATTAAACAATACATAAGTCGAGAACATTGATAGTTTTGTACTCAAGGCAAAAGCTGTCTAATTTTAGATGCTTCGGCAATAAATTTAGCCAGAGATCTTAAGAGCTCTTCATCATCAATCATTAAGACTTCAGAAAAACTTTGTCTGTTTATAAAAGGCGCCTGAAATAATTTATATTTTCTGCGACTTCATTGTATGCAACACACTTGAAAAGAAAGTGATATTCATTTTCCACAGCATTCATGGTACACACCTACATACGTTATCGGTTTGTACCCTTGCATGAACCAGACTTTATTTGCATTTAAACTTAAAGTTCTAGTTCTAAATCTAGCGAGCATTATAACTAGTAAATACTTTTCTGGTTGCAGGTTGCTGTTAAATTTAAGAAACCAGTCATACTTTTCTTTTCCTTCCATCTGTGCCAGTTTTGCTGAAATATACATATTAGCCTATCTTTCAGTTCCGAAATAAACAAATTATCATCTCCCACTTCCTGACTTAACCAAACTATGCCAAACCCGTTTTCTGTAAGAACAGTTCTTACCTTTGTCACCCAGTTGCACTTTCCTGTTTCATGCTGTGACACAGAGAGAGAGAGAGAGAGAGAGAGAGAGAGGGGGGGGGAATGAAAGCGTGCGTGTATGTGATTTTTATCCCATGGTAGTTCCATGTCACTGAGGGCTAAAGCCTATGCCGAATGTTGTCACATTGTGTGCATACTGTCTTTCTTTATGGGCTAAACAATACAATCTTCAACAATTTCCTTTGTTAAGTCACTGCCTAATAAAGAATAATCCTGACAAAGAGAAAAACATTCCTGACGAGAACTACTGCTTATGATATTCGTAACACTTTCCAACATGTCTGTTCTTACCTAGCTATCGACATGTGGTCAAAGAAACACTCAGCCAGGCAATATTCTGCATGCAAGAGTTTGCCAGAATTAAAGCTTTTTTTGTCAGAACACCCAAATTCCCAAATTGGCACACCAAGATAACACCACAGTTCCACTCCTCAAGCATAATCACCGCTTGTGAACTTTTGAGTATAATTTTTTCTCCGTGCATTAATTTTTTTTGTTCGTCACGTTTGTTTATTTTTGCTGCCAGTGTGTACAAAATATGGTGAAGTTGTACAGGTAAACAAGTTTGGAACTCCAATGTGCTGCATGCATTTTACGTAGGTAAAATAAGCCACAGCAACAATGGAGCAGTCCTAGGCGCAAAAAAAAAAAAAAAAAAATCAAACACAAATCCACTTTGATGGGAAACCTAGGATTAAAAACTCCCTTTGATGAGTAAACAAACGTAACAAAAAAATCCACTTTAACAGGTAAACAAAAATTAACATTGGCAGAGAAAAAAGGGTGGCACTGAACTATGGTGCTGTGCTCTCCCTGGGGTGAGTAGCCCCGATTTCATTCACAGAAATCTTTTTTGTGACAAAGACATTATATAGTAAGTTGCAATACAATAAATGGAGATAAACAGTTCACAAGTCTGTAGCTTTGCTAACCCAATGGATCTAGGCTGGTACGCCACATCTGGCACTTTGGTTTACTGGTAAGAGCTGTGCTGTGGATGTTTCTCTGACAACGGTCACTACTGTTTTGCACATTTCAGTTTCACTGCTGCCCTGATAATCACACAACACCTTTAAGATTTACACAACTTTTCTTTCGCCAATTAGAATAAAAACCCACAAAGACCCACCCCTGACACAGATAAAAACAGATTTGTGGATGCACAGTTCAGGACATTGTAACTTAAAACAACCATATCCTTACGATTTTGGATAAAACTAGCCAGTGTTGAATGTGTCAACCATTCTGCTTAGCATAATATCTTATTTTCTTTTGTCAATTATTTTACGTATTTAAACAGTGCCAAAAATCATTCAATTCAATGCAACACAACAACATCAAAAATGGACAACAAAAACTGCCATACAGGCAAACAGTACAACAAAAAATCATCAGTCAAATCCCATTCTATTGGCTATATTCTCAATACTCAGTTGACACATTACAACATAAACACAAGCTCATTTTAAACTTTAACCCTCTTGCATTTGCATTTTTCAACCCGAAACTGCTCCTGGTATTCACATTTTTTAAGAAATCAATGGAATACGGTCAGTTCACCACCCAAGTCTGTGTGAACGAGTCCTTCCCCACACACCATACTTTTGCTAAGATTTCACTGGACACCTCTCAGGGATGTCCATTTATTTTGGCCAGCCTTGACTTAAAAAAAGGTCAAAGTGTGAGAGAAAGTAACGCAGCATGTACGGCTGGTTGCGGCTGTACCAAACACCAGGGGAGACAAACAGAGCGGCCCGGATACAGGCAAAACAAATGCAAGACAGTTAACAAGAGAAAAATATGAAGACTTCCAAGGACAAAAACAGGTGAATGAGTCATAAGGACAGAAAAACAGTAGGACAAGAGCAAAGACAATTCACAAACTGATAAAGGGCAGAATTGAAGACGTGTCAAAAAAAGAAAAAAAATCCCCAGCATAGAATTTCTCATAGGAGGAGATACAGGAGGGACTGAAACACAGGTCAATATGAAATGCAGAAAGGCAACAGTAAACAATAAACAACAAACAAGTAGGCAAACTCTTGCTCCCACAAGAAAACAAATACACACCCATAACTCCAAAGGAATGCTGCTAACGGCACAGAATCACCCTGCAGATATACAACACAGAGCAGACAGAAGAAACAAGGAAACATCTCCAAAAAGGATCAGGGATTGAATTTTCACTGAAAGATCACCCCTGCCAACTTCTGCCCACCTTTTGCCCCCCTCCACTCCCTCTCCCTCCCACCACCCTCTACATATTCTCATGGATTCTTTCTTTTTTTGTTTCCAAATCAGAGACACAACCAGGTAAAATTCCTGCTTTAATGACAGCCCTGCACAAACAGTGCTCCACGACCTTCAGGTATGGAAAGAAAGGGTCCGACTCATGAGAGAGACGTGACATTTCTGTGAATGGAAGCAGCTCACAGCGCTCTCCTCAGACCCCCATGAGACGGAGGGTGGAAGAAAATGACCCAAGGCAGAGACTTACCACCTGCCAGATGAAGGTCTCTGCTTTGTCGCACTTGCCCTTGTTCTTCCCCTTGCCATACACTGTCACCTGGTACACAGCAACCACCACACCAGTGTGTCAACAAAAAATTTTAAAATATTACTTTTATTATCATTCAGTCTGCTCAGCATATTTCTTAAGAACTGATATCATGACCCCCCCACCCCAAACACACATGAACACACCCAGCCTGAAGATTTTGCCACCTCTTGCTGTGTCAGTTAAGGCTCTATGCCAGTAAGATTAACCTCTATATCTAATTGACTATATTCTTTCGTAAACCATTAGCATTTTTATAAATTACAGTCTTCAAACTTCCACACAGGTTTGTAAATTAACTAACACCTAACAGCTTGATCCCCATGTTTCAAACTCCAAATCCATACATATATAAGGCCACCTACCAAGTCCCTTACTGACAATAAATGCATAATTGCAGAACCAATGCAAGCGGGTGTCTCCCTCCAGTGGGTGCCACTGTCCATCCAAGGAAAGTCCCAATGAATTTGCCTGTCCAGAAGACTAACATGACAATCAGAGTAACAATGGCTCTTGAGGGATATTTGAAAGTGAGATCACCATTGGAACAGGGCATGAAGGGCCTCATAACTCTATAGACAGACTTTTCATAATGATTAACGAGCATGTCAAACATGATGCTGCCAAATTCCATGTCAGCCTGAGACAGCAAGCCAGGGCTTTGTTCGGTGGTTCCTCTCATAAAACATGTACATACCTTCATTATCTCACAGGTCTGGGAGATCCCGGCACCTGCATAGTTGTTCAGGAAACTTCAACAATACTTTCAGTAATGCTTCTACAGAGCGAATGAAATTTAACTATAACATTCCAGTCTTTCCACAATGCTCCGATAAAACACTTAACGACTACAGGCATGAACTGGCCTGGGTAAAACAAAAGAATCCAACAAATATGGGTTGAACCTGCGACGTTGACGCTTGAAACTCATTGCACTACCCAAGCATTATAATATCTGATGACATTTAAATGATATACTACTTCCTTACATGGCTTGTATTTAATCAATTTGTTCTATTAAAACAGACCTATATTGCCCCCCCCCCCCCCCCCCCCCCCCCCCCCCCTTTTTTTTTTTTCTTCAAAGAATCAGAACTACAGCCAGAAACTGACCTGGAACTGATAGGGGTCACCAAACACTGGGATGGACCCTTCCTTGTCCAGCTGGGTGCGATTCTCTGCAATCCATCGTCTGAGGTCAAAGGGGTCCTCCAGGGCTATTTTGGAGTTGGGTGTGACCGGAGGGTTCTTGGGTATGGTCCCTGGAACAATGTGTCAGAGTTAACCAATGTTACCCACGTAAACCCACGTAAACCCACTTCCTTCCCAATCTTTAAAAAAAAAAAATGACAGAAAGGCTTACACAACACCATATTTAGTACTGAATAAGGTTCAACTAGCACTCTCATCCATATCCTGTTAGATAAGCAGAAAATGGCTTGCTGATGAATACAACCAGACCACTGATCAACTGGATTTCATCAAGTGATGTAAAAGTCAACAAGAGAAAGAAAGAAACCAATGAAAAAAAAAATGCTGCAAAGAAACAATCATATTCAACATTTTGAGCAAAGCTTATCTGAAAGACAAAGGCTGAGACTTCTGGTGCATATTACAGAGAGGTGAACCTCTAAATGACCACAAATCCTGAAGAAAATGGGTCTCTCTTGTCAGGGAAGCATCTCATCTATTGCGCAAAAGCGAAAAATGTCCAGAGAAAAACTCTTTAAAGGGAAAAAGGCTTTATATGGCAGATCTTTTCTATGAGATTTCCCTGTATGAAAAGGGAGGCTTGCAAACCCGTCTAAGGCTGAGACATTACATGATCAGATAAAACTGAATTGTCTCACTGGTTGTATAAAAAAAAAAAAAACTTTCAATCAACAGAAAAAAAAACAGACCGAAGTGCAAGAAAAAGCAAAAGAAGAAAAAAAAATGATAACATCAAATACAAACATAAAAACAGACTCCGTGGATTTCTAACAGTCAGTTACAAATGAAAGCATCGGCTACACTGATCTTCACAATCACATCACTGTTACAAATATGCTATATTTCAAATGCCTGTACAGGACGACCAGACGTTACAGATTGACTAGGATTACAAGTAACCAGTCATACTGAGCTTGTGCCGCACTCATCCAGAGAGGTAAACAGTAACACAGTGGGAAGGTGGGAAGGCAAAAATACCTGGGATTGGTTTCCCTGTCTTGTGCTGCTCTGATTCAAAATATCTGAAACATAAACAGTGATGCAATCCTCATTGCAGCTTTCAAGCTTCATGCTGGCGACAGTCACAAAACAGAAATTCTTTTCCTCTGTAACAGGCTTCTTGCTTTCTCTCTAAAAGAGAAATTATGAACAGTCTTCACTCCATGATGCCCCCAATAAAGACACTTTAAATCGAGACCTTTCACAGAAACACTCCCTCCTTTTTAAAGACAATAAGACCCTTCAAAGAAACATTCCCTTCTTTTGAAGACAGTAAAGCGGCTTCTTAACCAGCCGAACCTTTGGTTCGCGAAGTGTTTCAGCGAACACTGTGTTGCGTACGAATAGAGTGGCGGCGAACTGGATCAGAAACCCGAGTTCGGAGGAACTGAAGTTCTCGTTCTTAACCACCACTTAATTATATGCATACGTCATCAGCTAACCTCTGCTTAATGATATGCATACGACTTTCCGGTCCAAACAAAAATGGCTGCCTGCGACACCGATGTCGAGGATTTTGCTGCAATTCTTCTGATAGCTGGACGATTAGAGGAATATGAGAAGGATCAGAAGCGGAGAAAGAGAAAGGCAATGCTGCCTTATGTTCTTCAGCGACATGACTACGGCGCGTATCATTCTCTGGTGCAAGATTTAGCGGAACAGGTAAGCATGCTTCATACCTTGCAATATTTCTTTGTCACTGAGTGATAACTATAGAGAAAGCGATATGCTTCTTGGTGGGAATCAAGTAACCACCTCCCTATCGTACACTTTTGGGCTGTTTTCACTCCAAGGATGGCTTTTGCCACCACAGCAACACCTGCATTCAAAAAAAAGTGTGTGTGTGTGTGTGTGTGTGTGTGTGGCGAGCGCGAGCGCGCACACACCTGATATGGTATGTGTGTATTCGTGTTGAAAAACACTTTGTCTACATTTCAATATTGATCAGTATCATGTAGATATGGTTACTGTCCTAAATTTCTGCGATTCTTTTGCTAGATGCAAGAAATTTTCAATGTCTCTGTTTACAAATGAACTATATTATTATATATATAGTTTGTCATTATTCCAGATTAGAATCGAGAAGATTAGAATCGAGATATGTACGTGTGTGTGTGTGCCTGTGTTTGTGTGTGTGCGCGTGTGTGAGAGGCAGAGGGGGAGAGAGACAGTGACAGAGAGAGAGAGTGAGGAAATAGAGTGAGTGTAGGTAAAAGTCACACTTGTTTCTCTGGGCATGTGTATTTTGTGCAAGCGCTTGCTCAAGCGTTTGTCAACTACCATCATCACACTGGAACACCTGTTGTGAATCGTACAAATGAGTGTGACTGAAACAGCCATCAGTTTGTTATTTTGTGTTTTTTTTTTTTCTTTTAACTGTGCATACAGTTATTTGAAAGAAACAGAAATTAATGAAACATGTGCATGTGTTTGTTTGTTTGTTTTCTCTCCTTTCTTGACTGTTTCTTTTTACATTAATTTCCTTGATTTCAGGATCCTAAATATCTCCACAAATTCTTGCGCATGAGCGGCCCAACCTTTGATGAGCTGCTACACATGGTTGGCCCATTCATCCAAAAACAAGACACCAACTACAAAATGAGCATTGCACCTGAAGAACGTCTTGCTGTCACTCTTCGATTTCTTGCACAAGGTTGGATACAGATAAATATGGTGTTTTTTGCCGTAAGGAAGATTGGAAGCCAAAAATTGTGGATTATGAAAGAATTTGAATAGCTTTTTTTTGCAGACTTATCTGTATGTGAAAAGCCTGAAAACTATGAAAACCATTTCCTCAAAAGTACATTTTTTTTCTACATCAGTGTTTTGAACCCTTTAGTTTTCGGTACCTGTTGTAAAGAGCTCTACAGACTTGAAAATTGGCTGGTATATGTAAAGATAGTTGATAAACACAATAACGGCATCAGAAAATAGGTATCTGTCTTATTTTCTGTGGTGTGAATTTCTGTTTGTGGCTAGTATATGTAATTCAGCCAGTAAAAAAACATAAATTTTGTTTCTGAAGCAACCAGTGAAGCTGAAGTCTTGAAATTTTGCAGATCAACTTCTTGTTACATGTTCTTTAAAATGTGCAATGTTTCATGGTGTATATGTAATTGTTCCTGAGAAGCAAAAAAATGACCAAAAATGAATTAACCATGCCACTTTTACTCGCCTGCTGATGTTGAAATATCTGTTAAGATTTTCTCTTTTTTTTTTCGGAAGAGTGCTGTTTTCATGGAAGATTTTTTATTCCACATCAGAGTCAGTTAAATAGAAAAGTTTGTATTTAGAGAAAACTGCAGTGTAAAATAATTTTTAAAGATGAATTTAAATTCAAATCAGAATGTCCATTTTAATGTGCCTACTTTTGAGCTGACACATGTCATTTAATAAACGAGATTTACATGGCAAGCAACAAGATTCTTATGTGACAATGCAAAAGAAGTCTGTGTCTAAAAATGAGAGCAATTAGAATGAATAGGTGATTTTCACTTAGCTCAGCTATGAACAGTACTGTGCATAAAACTTTTGATCAAGACCTCCATTTCATTAACCAATTAATCTTGTTTTTATTGACAGGTGGGGCATATGCATCAATGTTTTTCCTTTTCCGCATCCCAGTGTCAACTCTGGCATATCTCATTCCTGAGACATGTGAGGCTATTTGGGAAGTTTTGCAGAACAGATACCTGAAGGTAAGACTTTATTTGCATTTTGATTTTGGACAGCCAGAAGAACATCATTTTGTTTAACACTTTACAAATGACAGTTATTTATACTGGTTCAACTGGGCAAATGGGAAACAAGAATAATGCCTTCTTGTCATCAAGCCAGTCCTTTGCACACAATTTAAAAGCTGAAAGCATACTGTCTTGACATACTTTCATCAGAGGGAAAGAACAAACACATTCACTCATCCATGAACATTTTTGTGGTGCAAATGATTTATTGTTGAAATGCAAGCCATCCATTCCAATCAAACAAACATTAATTACATGTTCATATGTATATATACATGGCAGAAGAAAGAACACTTTAAACATAACAAGGAGTTCCGGAAGGACTTTGTAAAACGCCATAAAAATACAGCCAAGAACACATGATACTGAGTACAACTTGGTAAAAAAAAAAAAGTAACAAGTCACCACCTAATGAATGGTCAGTTTATGGTGATTTTCAGAAAAAGAGGTATGTCTTTCATCAGAAGGAAAGAAACAAACACATAAACTCATCCATGAACATTTTTGTGGTGCAAATGATTAATTGTTGAAATGCAAGGCATCCATTCCAATCAAACAAACATTATATATACATATGTATATATACATACATACATATATATATATACATATACATATATATATATATATATATATATATATATATATATATATATATGACAGAAGAAAGAACACTTTAAACATAACAAGGAGTCCATGAACGACTTTGCAAAATGCCAAAAAAATACATCCAGGAACACATGATACTGACCACAACTTGGTAAAAACCAAAGAAAAAGAAATATGTCTTCAAAAAAGTACATTTTTATGTAGTGGTTACAAATAACTTTAAATTTTCTTTGTATTTTGTTTTTATGATGTAAACTTTGCAACAACAACAACAACAAAAAAGTACAAGTTAATCGTCCATTTCCTCCATGCATGCCTGGAAGATCATGCACTCTATCTCATGCTTGAGTTGCATTTTCTTTTTTTGATTTTTGATATGTCCCAGTTTTTCAACAATGTCCATTGCGAAATGAAAATCTGGGCTTTCCTGCTGTTTCCGACTTTCTTGCATACGACCGAGCAAACTCATGGCTGAGTCATAAAATTCATTTTTCTCAACTTCCTTGTAGGCAGGATCAGCTTTTTTTTTTGTACGGCTGCCCAAAACAACTTTAGGCCTTTTTAATGGAGGGGGCGAGGGTGTGGAAGCTTCTTCACAGATCAAGTCAATGTCACTGTTTTGACTACCCGCTTGAGGGTACTCAAGATGCACTGGGGTGCATGCCCTCGATGTGGTGGGTGTAGAGGCACATGAAGATGAAGTACCAGGAGTGTCTGTGCCAGAGGTGCTGCAGCTACTGGACAGGCTGGAGCCTCTGGACTGGTACACACGTCTGGTCAGCTCCGCAATATCAGGAACTGAATCCATCTGCAAACAAAGACACAAAATATGATTAACAAATGACTATTTTTCTGGTTTCAGATGCCTGAAACAGAAGACGAATGGCAACGTATACAAAACAAATTCATCCAAAAGTGGAATTTTCCTCAATGCCTGGGAGCAATGGATGGAAAGCACATCCGGATCCAGGCCCCCCAGAAAGCTGGCTCATCATATTTCAACTATCAAGGTTTTCACAGCATTGTCCTCTTTGCACTTGTCGATGCAAACTACAAATTTCTCTATTACGAAGTGGGAGCACCTGGAAGAGTTGGGGATGCCACCATATGGAATGCATCAAAACTGAAGAGAAATGTTGAAGAGCAGCGTCTACGTGCCCCACCAGAAGTACATCTACCAGGAACAAACGTCAGCATACCCAGTCTCATTGTGGCTGATTCAGCATTTGCTCTGTCACCAACCCTCATGAAGCCATATCCAGAACGAGGTACTGACCACAGCAAAAAAGTGTTCAATTACCGCTTGAGCAGAGCAAGACGCGTAGCTGAGAATGCTTTTGGAATTCTGGCTTGCCGGTTTGGTGTGTTTCAACAAGCTATGAAGCAAAATCCAAAGCAAGTCAAGAAGATTGTACTTGCCTGTCTCGCACTACACACAACTTCCTGCGAGAAGCACAAGATCAACAGTACTGCGGTTTGGGAGCAGTTGACCATGAACAAGGGCCAAACCATGATATTGTGCTCGGCCAGTGGCGTGCAAACCAAAATGCAAACTTGCTTGGGTTGCAGGCAGGACAAGGGGGTGCTCACGCACAGTATGCGAATGGGACACAGGTTAGGGATGCCCTCAATGAGTACTTTATGAGGGAAGGTGCTGTGCCTTGGCAAAATGCTCGAGTAACTGTGTAGGAACTTGTGCAGAAAGATTTTTTGTGATTGTTTTTTTGGAAGTCCTTGTTTTCTGGTACAGTTTTTTTTTTTATTGTTGTTGTTTACAAGTTGTATGTATAATTTTGTGTGTGCACTGCAAAGAGACAAAGTGATATGCGAAGAGGCTTAACAGTGCCCAGGTCTTGTATGCTGCTTTATTACATGAAACAGTTTTGTCTGGTAGCAGACATAAATGTTATGAGATCTTCAGTATGCAAATTCAAGCGCTCCATGAATAATATTTCTTGGAAAGTCAGTTATGATGATGTTTTTCCACTGACAACGTGTCTTTGTCAACAGCTAGTCACAGTTAATGCTGATGTTTGGGAAAGTGAACAAACTAAATGTTTACAAGAATCTTTTGTGATCCTACTTTTGTACCATAACAGTATTATGGCTCCTTTTTGATGTGTAATAACTAGTCATTTTTTGTCATAAATATGAACCTTGTCTCAGACTGCTTGATATTATAATTTGTGGCATGACAATTTGACTAAATGTTTGACTAAATGTACATGTTATTATTATTGTTATTGTTGTTACTGTCAAACTATCAGCACATGAGCAGTTTGTTGAGTATGTCCAACAGTGAGGCCATAACAACTGTCAGATGGATTCTGGCTAAGGTGTCTACATGATCATTGTGACTTATTTATCTTGTTTTATCTTGTTATATAGGCCTGTATGTGTAAAAATATAGTAATGACAAAAGAAGTGTACTCAAAGGAAAAGTATGTCCCTTTTTTTTAATCACTGTTATTTTTGCATTGTTGGGAAATCCTTGGGTATGTGTTTAACTATCAGATAGGAATGCCATATCACTGTAACAAGGCCAATGTGGGTCCTACAATGGGTATCATTACATGAAATGCACCCTCAACAACATAGAAAATTATCAGAGGATGCAGTTACTGTCTTTTTTTCCTCCAACTGAGCAATAAAGAACAAATCAACATGTCCAACGGTTGGCTAATGCTGATGTTTGGGAAAGTGAACAAAATCAATTGTTTTACAAGAATCTTTTGTGATCCTACATTTGTACCATAACAGTATTAAACTATTATGGCTCCTTTTTGATGTCTAATAACTAGTCATCATTTTTTATCATAAATATGAACCTTGTGTCAGACTACTTGATACTATAATTTGTGGCATGACAATTTGACTAAATGTTTGCTTCTTTACTTGTCTTTGTACATTCAGATAAATAAATAGAAAGAACAACTACCAAAAACAACCAAACAAAAATTTGCCACATGTTTTCTTAAGCATTTCCATTTGTTAACCAGTAATCTGTTTTAAAACATGTTTGTCATCAAGTGTTAAAATGACATTTAAATTTGGAACCAGTAATATGTTTTAAAACATGTTTGTCATCAAGTGTTAAAATGACACTTAAATTTGCAACATTCTCTTGGTTTTACATTTTCATTTTCTGTTTTCTGTCCACCATGCACAGTCTTCACTTAATACTCGCCTCTTTCGGAACTTACAATTAGGCATGTGTGCACGCGCATAGAGCTTTAAGGTTATACACTGTGTAAATCTTCTGTTCATCATCATCATCATCATCATATCATCATCATCACCACCACTAAAGCACTATCATGATCATCCTTTCGTTTGTGTGGTCATATCACAGGGGTGCATGCATTTTGCTGGTTTTCTGTTTACATCTTCTAATTATGTTAGCGCTCTGAGCTTATCAGAGAGAGCGGGCACCCTAAATGTACATGTTATTGTTATTGTTGTTACTGTCAAATTGTCTCTATTCATTTTGATCATAAATAACCTGTAATTCCTGTCAGCACATGAGCAGTTTGTTGAGCATGTCCAACAGTGAGGCCATAACAACTGTCAGATGGATTCTGGCTAAGGTGTCTACATGATCAATGTGACTTATTTATCTTGTTTTATCTGGTTTTATGGGCCTGTATCGTGTAAAAACATAGTAATGACAATAGAACTGTACTCAAAGGAAAAAGCATGTCCATTTTTTTTAATGACTGATTGTTATTTTTGCATTGTTGGGAAATCCTTGGGTATGTGTTTAACTATCACATAGAAATGCCATATCACTGTAACAAGGCCAATGTGGGTCCTACAATGGGTATCATTACATGAAATGCACCCTCAACAACATAGAAAATTATCAGAGAGGATGCAGTTAGTTACTGTCTTTTTTCCTCCAACTGAGCAATAAAGACAAATCAACATGTCCAACGGTTGTTAGGTTGGACATAATATTATCATCTCATATGAAACTTCATCTTACAACTGCACAGATGCTATTTCTTTTAGAATGTAATTTAACTGTAATATTCAGTCTTGTTTCCACTGATACAATTATGCTGTATAAGAGAGATTTTAATAGGAATATTGATAAAGTTGAATGTTCAGCATAACAACTGTCGGATGGTTGTTATGATGCCTTATCACATTACTAGCAGAACATCGGTGCATGAGTTATCCTTGTATGTATATTTTCATGACCCTTGAACATCTGTCTTCCTTTGGACAAAATTGCTGTTAATAAGAACTTTTTTGAAAAATCCACATTTTGTTGGCTTTTTTTGGACAACCTTTTGCCAACTACTCATACATGTGACAAAGGTTGTATTGTTGTTGTTATTTTCTGTTCATTTTTGTTCCATCTTGAAAAAGAGCAGTAATTTGAAAGTAGTTCAGTTTGTCAAGTAACTCATTTGTGTTGTCTATTCATCAGCTCAGGGATTTAAGTTTTGTGCACATTATTTGTCATCTTTGCACGATTAAAGCATATGTGATCAAGAAATCAGTGTTTGCTATTTTGGAATGATAACAGTGTGTTTGAGAAAGGGAAAAGAAAAGTGATTTTTCTTATTGCTGGTCTTTTTGTTTCATAAGGTAATTAAGCATGCTATGTATCTGCATTTCCAGCAGATAACATCACAAGCATGAAAAGAATTCTCTATCATGTAAAAGCATGAAGATTGCAAGGCAGGACTTGAACCAAATGCCAGAAAAAGTGAAGTCAGACATGTAGGGAGAGAGGGTGAAGAATACCCAAAGATTCAAATAAACAAAACATACTTGGAATATGTCCAAGATTTCAAGTATCTTTGAAATCGCCATCACATGTCCCAACTGTGAGACTTGGAAAAGATTTGTGACTTTGAAAACAGCTCCCACCATCAACATCGGCAAAGGAAAAGGAAAAGGATGATGAATGTATTGTGTCTGCCTCTAGTGTCATGTGTTAGTGATAACCCTTTCCTGCCATGCTCACATCAAATTTTACAGTAGTTCACACACTTTTCAATATCATCAATACTTTTTTTCCCCTGACATATGACCCTTCAATGTGAATAGTAGAAAATAAATAATGAAATATGAATTCTGCACAAAATGTGTGAAATCCTTGCCACCTGAAAGAATACTGTACCTAGTTTCATTTCATGAAACATCTTAAAATAAGATTTCTGGCAAGTAACATGTATCAGTCAGTTTTAAAGGAATTCGATTTGTGAATAATTCAACAAACCTTAGTTACTAACATGTGCTGATCATCAATTTACTAAAGAAGTAGGGTTTCTTTCAATTTATACCTCTATCACATCGTGACTCGGTCTGTTACACATTTCATCACTACAAAGCTTGTTAATGATTATTTCAATATTTATGCATGGTGTATTCACAAGACACTGAAATAAAACTGACGAACATCCCCTTCTCTAGTTACATCACTCTCACTTCTCCCTCCAACATTTTAGTTGTTTATAAATATAACTGAAGAGAAACTGGAATACTTACATCAACTGAATCTGCATCACGGGGCACTGACTCCCAGTTACTGAACTGCCGTCATATTGCGTGGACCCAAAGAAGCCATGAATGCGTTCCGAAAAAACTCCCATGGCACTTCTTTTTTCCCTCCGGGCATTCCTGTGCTCCTTGCCATGCCCTTTCGTACCTTCCGGTAGTATGTTTTTCAAGCTAGTAATTTTTCTCTCAACAGCAACTGGAAAAAAAAATCAGTTAACCATATTTACAAAATACAGACATGTAGTAATACCGGGACAGCTAAATATCTTCCCCCATTTTCAGCCCCACAAATATGCTTATTTATTATCAGCAGTTTAATGCTTACTACATACCTGTATAGTAGCCATTACACAAATAATACAACTACAAATATTTTGATTTAAGACAAATCCAAGCAAATGTTAACAAAAGAAATCTAACTATCCAGATGTAAAAAAAATTCCATTTCACTGTCACAACACAGCAGACTCCTTCGTGCACATTTTTGTACGGGACTTACAGATTTTAAAGCTCTCCCCCAGACTGATGCCAGTAACCCATTTTACACCTGGATGGAGTGAGGAAAGTGCCTTTCGGAAAATGTAACACTGCGACCTGATCTGGTTTCCAGTTTGCACACTCGCATTCACAAATCATTTGGCAGATTACAAGCCAGTGCCATCTGAATAACAGCTGCCCATGCTACTTTTGGATGAACATTACAGTCTGAGAGTGAGAAGCTACTTCTTGCAGAACTTTACATCTCTGTTGCACATGACCATGTTCATGGGGGTCATGCATGCTGTCATCATGCAGTTACATACACCCACCTGAGCCCTTCAGTTTGGAAGAAAATGGGGCTATAGGTCCCCATGACTCTTTTGAATACGAATTATACAGGGTCATTAACAACTTAATTTCAGAATGATGTGGTAGTACATGTTGCCACACACACACACACATTTCATGTCTCTGACTGCAATACTAAAACTGCAGAAGCATGAAAAGTAGCTGTTCACATTATGAATACAATAAACAAAGGATAATACATAAATAGTTAGGAAACATGAGATGCAAACCTGTTCATTAAAAAAATGCTGATCATCAGGTGACCACATGTGACAAAAAGTACTGGATTTCCAAGTACTCACACCAGTAACTAAAACTGATACAGCATAAGTAACATATAACTGAAAATTAAAGAGGTAATTTCATTTGAAAATCTGTGTGTGTGTGTGTGTACACGTGCGTTTGGCGCCAACGAAGATGAAAAAAAAAGACACTTCTCTACTTACCAACTGTCCAGTTCTGGCCAAAAGCCTCGCTGATCGCAGACAATGCCCGTTGCCGGGCACCTCTGTCTTTGTACTTGGGATCTCGACAATCCCATAAACAGGGATATTGTTCCCATAAATCGATAAATAGACTTGTGTCTTGCTTACTCAAAGCGATCGGCATGGTGTCAGCCATCTTGCCGCAATAGAAAGACAGAAATGAATCTTCTTCCGCAAAAGAGTTCGACCAATCAAATTCGAGAAACACACGCAAGTTCCCAGAACACGGCTTGAGAACCTAAAAACTGTTCGGCAACACGGTTTGCGAACCTCTCGAAGCAGGGTTTTCGAACATGTGTTCGTGCGGTTCAGATGCAAACTTGTTCGGAGTCTTCTGAAACCTAGTTTGCAAACTGATTGTTCGCCCGGTTAAGAAGCCGCTTAAAGACTCTTTGAAAAAACACTCCCTCCTTCCAAAGAAATAAAGCCCCTTAAAAAGAAACACTCCCTCCTTTCAGTGACAAAACAGAAACTTCAATGAAATGCTCCCTCCTTTTGAAAAATAAAGACCGTGAAAGAACAGGTTCAGTGTTTAAATGGAGCTTAGGGAAGTAATGCACAAACAAAACCTAAACAGATGAGAAAGTGGAAGTTCAAACTGGACATTTAGTGTGAGGTACATGGCATGTATTTCTAATGCACGACGGTAAAGAATTCCACATTTTGTAGGACAGGTACTGGAAAAAAAACCAGCAGTCAAAGGACTTAAGATCAGACTTGTCACTAGGTTTTCACTGATGGGAACCAGAACAAGTAGGGCGATAATACATTTTCAGGACAGAAAAGAAGTTAAGAGAGGGGAAGGGGAGAGGGTGGAGATAACTTTTGAAATGACAGAAAACGAGCAGTTGATTTGTATTCTATCATGGCTTTTATTGGAAACAGGAGAATGACATGGACAAAGCAATATTTAGCAACAGATTGTGAGCTACAAATGACAGTTGGACATAATTTTGATGACAGATTGTGGGATGGTGTTGCTAACTGAAGAGAATTATGACAACAGGCTCTCAGAAGGCGCTGACAGCTGGAGAGCATTATCACAACAGATTGTAAACTGGAGTTAACAGCTGGAAGGAATTATAAAAACAGCATGTGAGATGGACTTGACAGCTTGAAAAAATGTTTTTAACAGACTATGAGATGGAGATGACAGCTGGAGAGAATTGTTTGGAACTGGCAGAATGAGTCAACTTCTTTTCCTGAAGTGTGTGTGTGTGTGTGTGTGTGTGTGTGTGTGTGTGTGTGTGTGTGTGTGTGTGTATGCATGTGTGCTTGTCTTTGTGTGTGTGTTTACATGAGTGCATGTCACTAAGTTCCATAATTTTTGACTGATTTGTTTTCAGCACAAATGGCAATTAACAGAGGTAGCATACAGCCCATGTAAACCAGTAACTTGATTCTTCAGCTGGAACTGTGCCCAGTTTCTTCATGTAATCATGAAATTCACTGTTCAGGTGCAGGGTGGTGCAAGCAGCCATGCTGCGGTTACCTCTTGATGACGGGGGCCAGCTGGGAGCCCAGGTCCGTGCAATGAAACCACTCTTCATACAGGGACTCTGTCGTCAGTTTCCCATCCTTCTCCACATGGTACCTGCCAGGCACACCGCACGCAACTGCCAATTATGGAAAGCAGCGCTTGTAACTGTAAATGTACGCCAAAGCAGCATTTGTAATTGTACATTTATTATGCCGAGATCCAAAACCTAACATGGACACCATCCAGGATAAGCATACCCATGTGCACATGAAGAAATATGTCATACACGTAGGCACATTCAAGTATTCTCATACATGCTAGCGCTCTCTCTCGCTCTATCTCTCACACACACACAATTGTATATACACACATACATACACCGAGAGAGAGACATCTACACACACATATATGCACATGCAATACACACATATGTACATGTACATATAGAGAGCGAGGCTGTGAAAGAAAATAG
>JADBJO010002506.1:0-2500 GCA_016801955.1 Conus betulinus
TTTCAACCCTGCAGGAACTTCTGCATAATCGTATCCTAGGTCACAGCTGACTAGCTCCACGAGGCAGAGCCCTGACCCCGTCACTATCATAAACTGAGGGTAAAAACAGACACTGAGGCCCCAAGGACAATGGCCAACGTGTGCAGTCACTTCGCCTTGTTCTAACACAATCACATCAGGAAATGATACTAGAATCCGTCTCAGTTGCACGACCACCCCCAATGCTTGTTTTCCTTTCATGTGGATTCCTCAAACCAGGCAAGCCTGACCTTACATGGCGACAGGGCTTCTTTGTCAAACACGTGCTGCTTGTACAGAAGATAGTCCTTCAGAAAACACGACACATTCAGGGTCTTTATCGCCTCCAGCATATTGTAACCACCCCTTCCTATATCAAAGTCACCCCCCACACATCTCCTCTTTCTCCAACATTCTCTTCTTCTTCTTCTTCATCGCGGCTTCCTCGCACACGCCTCTGATGGTCAGGCGACACAGGTGTTTTGAAGCGACCCTACACAGCGCCGACACTCTCGGAGCAGGCGTTGGTACAGCTGCGCCACTTTGTACTGAGGCCTTCCACCGTTGCTGCCTGGAACGCGTCCGTGACACCCGGATGACGTCGTCACGTGACAGCCCACGTGGATGAGACAGCGTGCCAGATTCTGGCGGGATTTGACGTGGAAGTCGGGGTAAGACGGGCAGGCATGACGCAGCAGGCAGTGGAGGGGGGTCTCTCTTCGCCCGTTGGGGGCGTTGAGCCACGCCCCAGCCTGGATGAGCGGCAGGAGGGCACTCTCCTCGTGGCGCGCGCAGGCCGTGTGCAAGGGTGTGTTCCCCTGGACGGGGTCACGTGCTGTGACGTCACAACCCGCGCGGAGGAGGATGGGAAGGGCGGAAGGGTTGAAAGTGACAGCCATCTGCAGCGGGGTCTTGCAGGTTGAAGACATCACGTGGACGCTGTATCCTTCCGCCAGGACTACTTCCAAGGCGTTGATCTGTTGATGGGAAGAGTAGGCGAGTTCAGGCCATACTTTCCACTGCTCTGTCTGTCTGTGTCTGTCTGTCTGTCTCTGTCTCTGTCTCTCTCTCTCTCTCTCCTCTCACTCATCCCTCTCTCATCTCTCTCTCTCTCTCTCTCTCTCTCTCTCTCTCTCTCTCTCTCTCAAACGAGCTGCCCAAAAGAAATATAACCAGGATCTATTTTGATTGAAACAAAACCCACAGTCAAAATGGAAAGCTAGAAAACGAGCTTACGAATAAAACAATCCCAGTCTAAAACGTGTCAGATAAGCAACTTCACGCAAAATGAACTCCATAAACGTCACTAGTGTGTCAGAACGTACCATAAAACAAATCACACCCAACTAAATAACCTAGAAAGATAAACAAGTGTTGTACAACTCTAGGAATAGTCACACCCAACTGTCGGTACCCCTTATGCCTGTGACTGATGTTCACTCATCCTTATGTCATTTGAAGGAGACAGGGGATCGTGGACTACATGGAACTGATGGTAAGATTCTTACAATTCAGCTCCAGTCATGTATCAAACACTATATCTACAACTTGTGCATTGAAAAAATGTCACTTTCCAACACAATTCAAAGCTGCGAATGTTCATCCCCATCTATATATCTGGTGACAATTCCGAACCCTGCCAATGACAGACCAATATCCACATTGCTGGCATTGTCTAAAGCCTTGGAAGAGCACATTGATGAACACATTTACCAAGACCTTAAGTCATAAAATATCTTGAGTGCTAGTCAATCTGGCTTTAGAAAACAGCAATTCATGTCTACTCTAGTAAAGTTAGTAGCTCACAGGCATATCAATATTAATGATGACATATTCTGTGGAGCACTGTTTGTTGATTTTGGGACCTTTGATGTATCATAGACCACAGATTATTATGCAAAACGTTGTCATTGTATGGTGCAACAGGGAATTGCACTCCAACTGATTTTATCATTCCTAGATAGGCGATGTGTACTGTCTTGCTCTGCACTATACTGTCCTATACTATACCGTCCTCTCTTTGTACTATGCTGTGCCGTCCTGTGCTATACCGTCCTGTCTTCTACTATATTGTTCTGTCCTGTCCTATACTGTCTGCCGTGTAGTGTACCATCCGTTCCTCTGCTGTGTTGTCCTTTTCCCTGCTACACCATCCAGTCTTCTTTAAACTGTCTTCTGCTGCATTATACTGTCTGCTGGTGTGGTATACTGTCCTGTCTTACACGCTACTGTTCCGTCCTGTTCCATGGCATGCTGTCCTGTACCAAACTGTTCTTTACCAAGCTGTTGTGTCCGTACCACACTGACCTGTCCTGTACTATCCTGTCCTCTCCTCCTACTAAACTGTCCTACTCTGTAATACATTGTCCTGACTTGCGCCATACTTTTCTGTCCTATGCTTTACTGTTCCATCTTATACATTGCTGTTCTGCACCGTGCTATACTGTCCTGTCCTGTGTTGTTCTGTGCTGTAGAATTCTTT
>JADBJO010002506.1:5000-22965 GCA_016801955.1 Conus betulinus
TTGAGTCATGAAAATCCATTCCTGTTTGTATTTAACATGTTAAGGGCATTTTTTCCCCGTAACATCATTTCTGTATCACTTGGTAGTATGTATGGGGGGAAGGGGTGTTAATCATATTATTAATATGAACAAGACGCTGCAGTTCTCACTTGTGATGTAATTAATAATTATTAATTTGTCGGTAATTATATATAATATAAAAGGAAACAAGAAATTATTACTCCATGAAATAATGTCAGCCAAGCACCCATAAACAATCTGGAAAATAGTGTTGATTACTTTCACTAGTTTCAGTTATTTAAAACCATAATTGCAGGTTCTTCTGACGCTGCGTTTTTATGCCACGGGGACATTCCAAGATGTGTGTGCTGAGCTAATTGGCGTACATCAGAGCACTGCCAGCAGAACCATACGGCGGGTGACCGAGGCTCTTCTGCCTTCACTGCCACAGTGGATACACCTGCCAAATGCAGAGGAAGCAAGAAGATCCTCTGACAAATTCTTCCAGATGGCTGGGATGCCCAATGTTTTTGGCTGCATCGATGGAACTCATGTCCGCATCCAGTCTCCTGGCGTTGAAGGGAACGAACATGAGTTTGTTAACAGAAGAGGAAAGCACTCAATCAATGTTCAGGTTAGTACTCTGAAGAAGTCTTTGTTTGAAGAAGTATTGTAAATAAGGATGATGATATTCTCACTTTTATATATACTTACTACTTGGTACTAGAGCACCAGTAACTTTGGCTTGTTGTGTGGGGGAGTAATTGCTCTTGAATGGGGAAGTCTTCAAAACATCTTACAGCATGTTTTCATTGGAAAGAGATAGATCAGTGATGCGTGTTTTTGAAATATATCCAATGTATAGATCTATAACATGCATCATCTTCATATGTACATACGTTGGGCAAATAGTGTTTGCAAGTTGGGCTCTTCCAAAAGCTTTGTTTTGTTTTTTTCTACCCCTGCACCTACCTTGCCCCAGTGCCATCATTTCCTGCCTCTCTACTTCATGTTCATTACCTCAGTGCCACCATTTCCTGTCCTCTCTACTTCATGTTCATTACCTCAGGCCAGTAATTCCATTTATGTTCACTCCCTTTTTGGGAAAAAAAAAAATTTTCTTTAGACATCTTGAGTCAAATATTGAATGACATTTGCAAAGTGTATGTTTGTTATGAGAAAGTTAGACCTGCTTTGTTATTCATTTTAATGGCTTTGTGAAACATAGTAATTTTCATTTGCAATATTTATTTGCAGGTTATATGTGATGCAGACTTATTCTTTATCGATGTGGTTGCCAGGTGGCCGGGCAGTGTACATGATGCACGAATACTCAGGTAAATTATGATGTATAAAGGTCCTCTTAAGTTCTGTGTATATTGCACAGCAAATAATGTAAGTTCAAAGCAAATGTAATTAAGTATAAAAACTGTAAACATGAAGCAATGAAGATGGAACATATCAAGGTAATCAGACTTCTCCTGCATACCCATGGAAGTAATATATGAAGAGTGTAATGAGTGTGTGTGTGTGTGGAGAGAGAGAGAGACAAAGACACAGAGAGAGAGAGAGAGAATGTATGTCATGTGTATTTCATGTATGTGCAAGATATCATGTAACAATCCCTCTGTCATTTCCGTCTGGCAGCCATTTTTTTCTGAACACATGGACAGACAAGTCACTCTTCGTTCTTTGTTTGTACTGTCATAAATGTTAAATGTGATCTGTTTTTTTTTTTTTTTTTTTTTTTTTTTTTCTGAAGAAGACCCAAGAGGTCGAAATTCATTGTGTCTTGTCCTGTGCTGAGTTTTGTCAATGTCCTTGGCGGTAACTAACCCCCTCTCTTTCTAAATTATGATTGTAGTAATTTTCATACTTGCAGTCAAAAGACAAAAGATTGTCCATCTTTTTCTTTTTTTTTCCTTTTATTTTATTCATTCAATGTTGATATACAGGTAACAAATGAAAATACGATGGATGAAAGTTCAGTTATTTGAAAGAAAAGATATTTCAAAATTATAATGTACAAATATTGAATGAAGAAGGATTAAAGATGATTTAAAAAAAAAAAATATATATAATATATATATATATATATAAGCATGCTGACACTCAATAGTTGAGCCATCCTGTGGTACATTACAGTCAAGCCTGACAAATGAAAGGATTAATCAACTATGAAGGAGCGGTATTTGATTTACTATTAAGGCAGTGATTCATTGTACCCTGGGATGCCTTGTGATATCGATTATTCAGTTTGTGCCTTTAAAATGAAAACGTGGGTCCTTACAATTTAATGTAAGTTATGCCATTTACAGGCAGTCTGGTTTCTTTGAGGCCATGGAAGGGAACCATCCACCAGTCAGGGGACATCTCCTTGGGGACAGTGGATACATGCTACGGGACTGGCTGATTACCCCTGTCCTCAATCCTCAAACCCGTGATGAAGAGCGTTTTAATGACGTTCACACATCGACACGTTCCACTGTTGAAAGGAGCATTGGTGTTGCCAAGAGGCGGTGGCACTGTCTGCAAGGTGTTTTACGTGTGACACCAGACAGGGCCTGCCAGATAATTACTGTCTGCCTGATCCTTCACAACCGAGCAAGGTGTGTGCATACATTTGCTTCTCAGAGTTATATCAGTTTATTATCATTACCTACATTAACACGGATGTACATATTAAGCTATGATATGAAAAAACTCACAACCGAGCAAGGTGTGTGCATACGTTTGCTTCTCAGAGTTATATCAGTTTATTATCATTACCTACATTTACACGGATGTACATATTAAGCTATGATATGAAAAAAACTTTCCCACATTTCATGCACAAAGCTTGCGAGTATAAAGTGATCTTGGCTTATAGTGACACAAGCATTTGAATTTTGTTCTTAAAAACAAGGGTGGGGTGGATCTTGAAATTAAGCAAATTGAAACAAATTACAGACAGAAGTCCTTTGGTCAGACATTCAGAAAACTAGAAATGTTCGGGTTTTCAGTATTATCCAGAAATTAAGTGATTTCACCCTTTTTCATTTAGCTTAGAATGGGTGGCAGTTTTTTCCCCTTGTATATACTCAGTTGAAGGAATAATTATCAGATCACCAAAATACTAACTTTATTTTCTGTATTGCACATGTTTGTAAAATACTGTCCTTGTTAGGAGATTCTTCTCACACCCCCACCTAAGTGATGGCCTAGCTCAGGCTAATGGGCTGCCCCACATTGTTCTTCCAAATATATTGGATGAGACTTTAAACCAAGATCCTGTACATGAACGTAGGCATAAAATATCTAGCATGCATGTTGAATCCCATCCTATGCAGGTGTATATGGACAACATGTATACACATTCTCAGTGTTAGATTGAAAGAACAAAAAGGAGAAAGGAAAAATGCGTGACCAACGTATGACTGAATAACACAGAAAATGACTGAATGCGCAGGAAAGCAGTTCTTAATCCATCAGCTGTTTATGAGTAGGCAGCCTGTTGTATGGAGTTAGTTGACTGTAAAGGGCTTTAAGATTGGTTTATGACCGACATTTTGCACTATATTAGTATCCTGTGATAATAATAACCACAGCCAATGTTAGAAGTTTATATCATCATCGGGGGGGGGGGGGGGGGGGGGGGGGATCGTCTGGGAGAAAATTTCTTATTTACTATCTCTGTTTCTGTGTGAATTATGGTTGCTGGGGGATGATCCATCTGCCTTGAGCTCGTCCCCCTAAATGCCCATAGCTGCACACTGTCCCCCATCTGCTGCGTGCACAGTTTCCTAACTAATTTTCTTTTATGTCTAAATTGTATGCAGGTTTCTGGCTTTGCCTGATTTCGACTCTGATGAAGAATCTGACAATGACAACGATGATGACGATGATGATGAACCTCGGTACTGTGGCAATGCAGTAGAAAGAGCAAGAGTTGCTGCTGGCAAGGTAGCCCGCAACAGGCTGATCAACTTCATTGCGCACCAACCCTGATGTAAGTGTGAATGTCTATTACATTACTTGAAAAGTAGTTTGATGTAGAAGTCACTGTTATCATTAAGTGGCACTTCTCGCTAATTGTTACATTTGACAAAACGCTTTGGTCCCTCCCCCCAAAAAAAAACATAAACAGGTGCTGGTCCTTTTTTTTTGCATCTGCTTAAACTACTTATAATGTATGTTACTTGCATGATTTATCTTTTCCCTTAGTTCACTTGGAAGGGGAGGGGAGAGAGGGGCAGAAATGTGATATTTTTAGTATGCAGCTTTGCATTTTGGAACTTACATCTGGTTATTGTTCTGTCAAATCTTAATGTTCAGGTATTTCCAATATTGCCTGTGGTTTCTTTAAGTATAAAAAGGCAAAAATTCTAAGAGACTTTGTTTTTGTAGCTGAAAGAAAAATGTTTTTATAAATTAAAGATTGCCCGTTCATCAGCTATTTTTGACGTGTGCATCACATTCATAATTAAGAAATAAAAAATAATACAAAAAAAAGCATGTTTTAGTAATAACATCCCCATTTATTCAATTCTCATGTCCATTATCCAAGTACAAAAAATGTATCATGTTCAGACTACAAAAACATGCATTTCCTGTTGGAAAAAGGAAAACATTCAGTGTCAGTCACCATGCATGGTGCTTGTAGCACCCAATTCACTGGCAACTTTAGCTTCTAGAAGCTTCACTTCTAGCTCAGTTTTCCTTAGTTCCAGCTCCTTTCTCTTTACATCCAGCTCCTTTTCCCTTTCTGCGAGGCTTTGCAGATTCACCGTTGATTCAAGGATCATAATTTCAAAGTCCTTTTTTTTTGCCGCCTTTTAGAGTCTTCCACTTGATTTTTCAGAAACTCGTCTTGCAATTCATCAGCAGCAGCTGTTTGCTGAAATCTCCTTTTTGTTCTCTGTTTGCGCAGGTTTTTCCATCTGGAGAGAGACTGGGGTGTTGAAGCAGCATCAGGTAGACTTGGCTCTGGAAAGAGGCAGAACACAAAAGGCAGCATTAGAGAACACATTCAAGTATAAGTTTAATATGTGTTAGTGTGAGAGGTGACAAATAGAATACTTGATGTGCATTCTTATTCATAGTCTGGATGGAGGCTGGCAGTGGACTAGAATTACTGATGAGTGATGGATACTTCATCTAATTAGTATCTGTGCCTACTGTCCTTCATGTGAGTGTAAATTCAAGCCGGCTGTGTATACAGAAGCGGGACTTGGAAGATAAGAGGCGAAAAAGGTAGGAAGAGATGAGTGCTTAATAGATGGTTTGTAGTACAATATATGAATGTACATTATATCAAATCGGGTAACTTGCTGCTGTACTATGTTTAACACATCCATTTAACGACTTATTTTGTTTCTTTTTTTTTTCTGGCTCATTGCTCTTAAGTTCCATTGTTGCGTTATGACTCTGTGTCTGTTGATTCAATTGTATTGCATCAGTTTCAGTTCTCTTCAGGTTGAGTTTTGACTGTATACATGCAGTTTTTAACACCCTCCCCTCCCCCCATTCTTTTTTTTTTTATACAGGAGAGTTGTCATAACACATTCACATATGTTTTCTTTTATGAAACATCAAGTCCCATGTCATGTTAGTTTTTCTTACCAACACAGATTTTGAAATAGCAATGCTTCAATCATGTATCAGTTTCAACTCCTAACAGTTCAACTGTGATACATGCAGTGTCAATCATGTATCGGTTTCAGTTCCCAAAAAATTCAACTGTGATACATGCAGTTATTTCCATATCTTTTTCCCTTCTGTTATGATATTTAACAAGAAAACTCAAATCCCATGGCAGGGTACTTTTCGTACTAACTTGCAATCTTACAACGATGCTCCAAAGTTTTACTGAAACTATTTGTATCACTTTCAGTTTCATTTCACTCAGTTTGTGTGCTGTTCAGTTGCTTGTACATATGCAGATATTTCCATCTGTTTTTTTTTTTTTTATCTTGTCTTGACATACATGCGTGTCATTACCTAAACAGTTAACTTTTTTTTTGTATTTGTTTTGCAATAGCCATCATAATTTTACTGTTCAAAGTTTCCTTGTACAGTGTCAATAGTGAGGCACAATGTGAGTTCAGTATGCATTCCAGCAACTGTTTTTTGTGGTCATGTTTGTTGCAAGTGACTTCATAACAAATAAAATGTGGAGAAAACAATGCTGAGAGACTGTACTATTTTTTTTCTTTAAGATAAAGGCAGAAAGCATTTTGAGGCAGAAAGGGCTGAAATACCATAACAGTGACTGTGAACATGTGACTACTGTTATCTCTTAATAACCTATGTGAAAGCTTAATGATTTTGAATTGCCTATTTCCATGCGATTCAAGAATCCACAAAATAGATTATTAGGAAAAATGGAGTGGGAATTCTTGGGCTGTATCCTGTTTTCGTTTAGAATTGTAAAAAAAAAGTAATTTTTTTCTACTTAAATAACAAAAATCATGCTATCAAAAATAATAAGTACACAATACAATACCGACTTGCCCATTCTTTTCCCACTTACTTGGTAAAACGTCATTTCTTAACAGAACATTAATTTACAGCTCGTAACTAATGAACATACTAATTCAGATAAATACTTCATTCCCAATACCATGCATTTCTGTAACCAACTCAGGTTCAGTACCGAGTGCTGTTGTATTAGGTAACATACGCTTCCCTGCAGCAGAACATTCATTTATCTTTTCTGTTTCAAATTAAATCTCTCAAAAAGTACAATAACTATCACATGAATCTCACTGTAACATGTCATGAGTCCATGTGTAAAGTTGGCTCTTGCCACCAACCCATAAATTACATTGATATTCTCAAATACTATTAAACTTTTTAACTGTTGACAGTTTTGAATAAATGTGCTGGCTGAAGAAGGAAGTATGGGACATGTTCTCATGAACCAGGCCATACAACTAATCGCCCTGAGTGGCACATCAGCTTTGAAAAGGTGTAAAGGGTACACTGTTGACAAAAGTTTACACATTGAACAACTGGTATTCGATCTTAGGAACCTTCACCCCTTTAGCCAACCGATTTTACAGTTTGGAGCTATTGACTCTGGGCTACTCATGCAACAGCTCGCTTCTGTTTAGTTTGGCATAACATTAACTGATAAAGCACTTACCCTTACTCCCACACTATTGTCGATGACCATGGTGTGTCATTGAACTCCAGGGTCACTGCTGCTGGTGGTGGTTGGGGTCTCGATATTGGTGACAGTGTTGTCCAGTCTTCCCCCACTGCAGTGGCTACACAAAAGGATGGCGATTTGTAAATAACTGTACTTCATGACAACAGAATAAAGTAGTTAACTGGAAGGAATTGGGTGATTTGTTGCTTAATGCCCTGCTGACTGCGCAGAGCTGTATCAGGATGACCCATGCTGTCGACAAAAAAAAAAAAAACTTCATGAATGTATGTCGACTCTTCCAAGAATAGACCATGTTTACAGCAAAAACTGCAAGGCCCTGGCAAGGTGTCAATAATGTCCGCCCATTTTTCTCAGCCAGGTTTAGAAAACGGGTCAAAAAGGAAATAATATATATAATTAAAGGGTCAAAGACCACATACCATTAGCATATCATAGATTTTCCATAATATTGGCACTCGGCTTTCACCTTGCAATTTCCCTACACATACCTACGACATAAACATGACAGTAAATAGCTATACATATGGCCCACACAATGGAGGATGACAGAAGACCAGTGGAAGGCACAAAAAGACAGGGTAGGTGTCACACTGGAAGGAATATCCTGATTTTCATTTTGTTGTCTTAAAATATCTGTAATCAGCAGTAATTCATTTTTAGACAACATTATATTATCAATGTAACTTGAGTAAGTTTTTTTTTTATCTAAGAAAAAGGGCCATGTAAGGATTCAACTAATCGCCCCCGAGTGGCACAGCAGCTTTGAAAAGGTGTAAAGGGTACATTGTTGACAAAATATTACAGACTGAACATCTGGTATTAGACCATAGGGATCTTCACCCCTTTAGCCAACCGATTTTGGCATAACATTAACTGATAAAGCATTTACCATTTCCTTCCACGCCGAGTCCACTGTTGTTGACCATGACATTTTCACACACTTCCAGTGTCGCTGCTGCTGCTGCTGCTGGTTGTCTTGATGCCGTTGGCGAATCTTCCCCCACTGCAATGGCTACACAAAAGGATGGCGACTGTAAATAGCTGTACATCATGATGACAGAATAAACACATAGTTAACTGGAAGGAATACCCTGATTTCTTTTTTGTTGCCTTAAAATGGTAACTGTATCAGTTCAGCAATAACTATTTTCAGGCATTAAATTATCAAATTATCTCGAGTAAGTTTTTTGTGTCTAAGAGAAAAGACCCAAAAGACATCCCCCCCCCCCCACCACCCACCACCCACCCCAACCCACCCATACCACCTGGAAAAGCGTACGAACAATGAGCCAGAAAACATTTTCCAAATGACAGCATGCATAACATGCCGTACGAAGAAGGCATCAAATTATAACAGAAAAGTATACAACAGAACCAACTATTTTGCACTATCCATTTTTAAATGTCACATACAATAGCACAGAGTTTCGCATCATATTTAAAAATATCAGGATTTTTACAATGCCAACTTCGATTTTGGAAGGCTTCATAGTACCCCCTTCACAAAAAAAAAGAAAAGAGTTTTACCAAACATGAGTCTGTGATAAACTTTCATACCGAGCATTATATTGTGCCCAACAGAAAGCTGTAACTGTTTACGCCAAAGAAGGATTTGAAAACTTTTATTGATAACCACGTGTTTGCCATCAGGAGTCCAAATAACACCGATCAAGTGCTAATAAAAAATGAATTACTGGAGGACAAGCTAGTCACCAATGTGAAGTATAGATCTAGACATCCCCCTGTTCCACCACCTCATCCCCATCCCCCAAAAGAAAACTGGAACAGATTTAAACATTGACAAAAACACATACAACTACTACAAGCATATCATATCTCTAATTGGTGGAAATTACAATGAACACAGACACATACATCTATCATTTTATAACACTCCCCTGAGGAGGGCCTACGGCTGAAAATATTAGAAAAGTGACTGTACTTGTTTGTTTTTTGCTTGAATGCGGATATGTACACACACACACACACACACACACACGCGCGCGCACACACACACACACACACACACACACACACACACACACACATATATATATATATATATATATATATATATATAACACGCACGAGATTGGCAAATTTATCTACAGTACTTATGCTGGCTTGTTTTCAGGTGGACTTCTTCCACTTCCATGGCTGGAAAGGACTCGGTTCCTCTCACTGTAAAGGGATTGAAATTATCACAGTTAATTCACACTACATTCCAGAAGTTTCCTGTTGAATTGATTTTTAAATTCTTCACAGCTTGATCATTCTATCACACACACTCACACAGTGCAGTTAACCTTTTAAAAAAGTATTATGAAGCGTGGAAATGGGTGGGAAAAGGCTTGGTGTCCAAACATGTTTTATGAAAAAGGCTGAAATGATCAAAATCAACTTGAGACATTTTGTACAGGTCAGCGATGGGGGTGCGGGTGCCAGATCAAGAGTTCTCCACCAAATTTTGACAAAGCAGGTGGGGGAGGTTTTCTCATGGTTGTCATATGGGGGTGGAAGGTGGTGTGGTTCTCAAAATCTCATGAATACAAGTTTTGTACATATTGTTTTTGTAGGCAGTAATTAACCCCAACCAATCTCACCAAAACGGTATTCTTTCCCGTTCAGTATTAAACTGTGAGCCTATTGGGTCATGGGCAAATCTGTGAATCACTGAAATGTCAGTTAATCGTAGTTCGCATCCTCTCTTATCGGTGTTTTCTACAATATTCTCTAAAGCTGTTGAAACACAGTTATTGTTACAGTGTTAGTAACGTTTAATCTTGAAATTAGTTGCATACAAACGTCTTTCAACTTGCTTACCTTCAATGCCGTTCACCAGAGTAGAGTTGTCCCCTAAAATCGCCACCACGGCATCTTCGTAGGTCGGCGGGGGCATCCCTTTGCCTCCGCCCCTCTTTGTTGCGTCGTTTTTTTCTTCTGCGTTGTTGCCCGTTTTAAAAGACCCCATTTGTCTTTTAATTCGGCGACCGTCCGACAGGCAACACCGCAGGTATTCACTTTACGGGCGATTTCTTGCCAGATGATTTGCTTTTTTTTGTTTGTCACTTTCGTTGTTAGCGACGAGTACAAAATATTCTTTTCAATGCTATTTCCTCAAGGAGAATTTTAACTTCTCTGTCCGAGAAATTCGGTTTTCGAGCTCTCTTCCCCTCGGCCATTTTGCTGCTAAACTGATGAACGCAGGCGCAGCGAGGGCGGAAGTTGGGGAATCCCTGCCAAGTTATTCTTAGAGCAGCCCCGGATACCCGATAGTTATTGGAGGCACTGTCGGATGTCCATGCATGCCGAACTATCGGATGAACTGTCCCACCGACAGATCTCGGTGGGATAGATCATATCAGACCGTTAAAATATCGGAGGCATCTGCATACCGGCCCATATAACCCGCAAATAATCCCTATCCTGGCTGTTACACTGCATTTATTGCACTGCCTTTCACCATGCAACCCTTGCTCTTGTTGCCCTGTCTTTTACCCTGTAATGCTTACACCTCTTGCTCTGCCTTTCGCTTCCTAACGCTTGCAATTGTTTCCTTCCTTTTCACCCTGTAATGCTCACCCTGTCACGCTTCCACCGGTTATCCTTGCCTTTGGCCTTGTTACTCTAGCACTTGTCACCTGCCTTTCACCTTGTAACACTTGCACTTGTCTTGCTTTTTAATGTGTAACACCTGCTCTTGTTCCTCTACCTTTAAGCATGTAATGCTTGCATTTGTTGCTTTGCCTTGGACTCCATAACGCTTCCACTCCTTTCTCTATCTTTCGCCCTGTGACGCTTACACTTGTTTCTGGAGTTTGTGCCCTGTTCTACGCTTCCACTTGTTCGTCGACTCGTCCTGTAGTGCTTGCACTAATGTTTTGTTATGCTGCCTCTGTTTTAATCTTTTCTGTGTAATTAAACCTTTTTACACAATAGAGCTTGCTAGTAATATCCTTTTACCCAGTACAGCTGCTACTAACGTTCTACTTTCTAACTCAGCTTGCTATGAACCTTTTGTCGCCTACAGCTTCTATATGCAAACCCCTCCTTAGCTGTATACTTTACTTAAAACCTCCTTTTCCAAGTACAGCTTGCTTTTGTACTTTGCGTGCACTACAGTTTGCTACTACCATTTTGCCACGCAGTGCTTCTTCTGACCCCGTTTTACCCACTAAAGCTATCTAGTATCCTCCTTTTGCACAGCACAACTTGCTAATAATCGCCTGCTGCTCACTTCAGCTTGCTAATGATCTCTAGCGTGATAGAGCTTACTAATAGCCTCCTGTTGCCCATATAACCTGCTAATAATCCTTATCCTGGCAGTTACAGTTGCATTTATTGCACTGCCTTTCACCATGCAACGCTTGCTCTTGTTGCCTTGTCTTTTTTACCTGTAACGCTTACACCTCTTGCTCTGCCTTTCGCTTCTAACGCTTGCAATTGTTTCCTTCCTTTTCACCCTGTAATGCTCACCCTGTCACGCTTCCACCGGTTATCCTTGCCTTTGGCCTTGTTACTCTAGCACTTGTCACCCTGCCTTTCACCTTGTAACACTTGCACTTGTTGTCTGCTTTTTAATGTGTAACACCTGCTCTTCTTCCTCTACCTTTCAGCATGTAATGCTTGCATTTGTTGCTTTGCCTTGGACTCCATAACGCTTCCACTCCTTTCTCTATCTTTCGCCCCATGACGCTTACACTTGTTTCCGGAGTTTGTGCCCTGTTCTACGCTTCCACTTGTTCGTCGACTCGTCCTGTAGTGTTTGCACTAATGTTTGCTATGCTGCCTCTGTTTTAATCTTTCTGTGTAATTAAACCTACTGGGCCTCTTTTAGCTCATGTGTTATGTCTTTCAGTCTTTTTCGGATTTTTTTGGTGGAGGAGACAGACGCCGTCAGGTAGGTTACATATCGTTCTTAATCTTTCTATGTAGTATCTCGATAACATCCTTTCATGCAGTTCTGCTTCCTGGTGACCTCCTTTCGCGCAGTGCAACTTGCTTATACCTTCCTGTTTCTTTGATCATCTTGTTGTTGATAACGTTTTACTCAATAGAGCTTGCTACTAACTTTGACCTGTATCGGCTTCTTACTAAGTGGCTAGTGCCTCTTACTACTAACAGGTTTCGACAAGTACGCATGCTAATAACCTCCTTGTGCCAGTACCTCTTGCATGCTGCCTGCTTTTACCCACTTCAGCTTCCAAAAACCAGCTAATGTCTAGTATAGTTTTCTAGTCACTTGTGTTTGCCCTGCACAGCTTGCTTATAACCTGACTTTGCCCAGTATAGCTTGCTTATAACCTTTTGCTCCCTACAGCTTGTCAGTGACCTACTTTTTCCACGTACAGCTAGTGAAGAGCCTTTTTGTCAAAGAACAGCTCATTAATAACCTCCTTTTTACACAAAAGAGCTTGCTAGTAACATCCTTTTACCCAGTACAGCTGCTACTAACGTTCTACTTTCTAACTCAGCTTGCTATGAACCTTTTGTCGCCTACAGCTTCTATGTAAACCCCTCCTTAGCTGTATACTTTACTTAAAACCTCCTTTTCCCAAGTACAGCTTGCTTTTGTACTTTGCGTCCACTACAGTTTGCTACTACCATTTTGCCACATAGTGCTTCTTCTGACCCCATTTACCCACTAAAGCTATCTAGTAACCTCTTTTTGCACAGCACAACTTGCTAATAATCGCCTGCGGCTCACTTCAGCTTGCTAATGATCTCTAGCTTGATAGAGCTTACTAATAGCGTCCTGTTGCCCATATAACTGCTAATAATCCTTATCCTGGCTGTTACACTTGCATTTATGCACTGCCTTTCACCATGCAACGCTTGCTCTTGTTGCCTTGTCTTTTTACCCTGTAACGCTAACACCTCTTGCTCTGCCTTTCGCTTCCTAACGCTTGCAATTGTTTCCTTCCTTTTCACCCTGTAATGCTCACCCTGTCACGCTTCCACCGGTTATCCTTGCCTTTGGCCTTGTTACTCTAGCACTTGTCACCTGCCTTTCACCTTGTAACACTTGCACTTGTTGTCTTGCTTTTTAATGTGTAACACCTGCTCTTCTTCCTCTACCTTTCAGCATGTAATGCTTGCATTTGTTGCTTTGCCTTGGACTCCATAACGCTTCCACTCCTTTCTCTATCTTTCGCCCTGTGACGCTTACACTTGTTTCTGGAGTTTGTGCCCTGTTCTACGCTTCCACTTGTTCGTCGACTCGTCCTGTAGTGCTTGCACTAATGTTTGTTATACTGCCTCTGTTTTAATCTTTTCTGTGTAATTAAACCTACTGGGCCTCTTTTTACACAATAGAGCTTGCTAGTAATATCCTTTTACCCAGTACAGCTGCTACTAACGTTCTACTTTCTAACTCAGCTTGCTATGAACCTTTTGTCGCCTACAGCTTCTATGTAAACCCCTCCTTAGCTGTATACTTTACTTAAAACGTCCTTTTCCAAGTACAGCTTGCTTGCTTTGTACTTTGCGTCCACTACAGTTTGCTACTACCATTTTGCCACGCAGTGCTTCTTCTGACCCCGTTTTACCCACTAAAGCTATCTAGTATCCTCCTTTTGCACAGCACAACTTGCTAATAATCGCCTGCTGCTCACTTCAGCTTGCTAATGATCTCTAGCGTGATAGAGCTTACTAATAGCGTCCTGTTGCCCATATAACCTGCTAATAATCCTTATCCTGGCTGTTACACTTGCATTTATTGCACTGCCTTTCACCATGCAACGCTTGCTCTTGTTGCCTTGTCTTTTTACCCTGTACGCTTACACCTCTTGCTCTGCCTTTCGCTTCCTAACGCTTGCAATTGTTTCCTTCCTTTTCACCCTGTAATGCTCACCCTGTCACGCTTCCACCGGTTATCCTTGCCTTTGGCCTTGTTACTCTAGCACTTGTCACCACCCTGCCTTTCACCTTGTAACTTGCACTTGTCTTGCTTTTTAATGTGTAACACCTGCTGCTCTTCTTCCTCTACCTTTCAGCATGTAATGCTTGCATTTGTTGCTTTGCCTTGGACTCCATAACGCTTCCACTCCTTTCTCTATCTTTCGCCCCATGACGCTTACACTTGTTTCCGGAGTTTGTGCCCTGTTCTACGCCACTTGTTCGTCGACTCGTCCTGTAGTGCTTGCACTAATGTTTGCTATGCTGCCTCTGTTTTAATCTTTTCTGTGTAATTAAACCTACTGGGCCTCTTTTAGCTCATGTGTTATGTCTTTCAGTCTTTTCCGGATTTTTGGTGGAGGAGACAGACGCCGTCAGGTAGGTTACATATCGTTCTTTCTCTTGTAGTATCTCGATAACATCCTTTCATGCAGTTCTGCTTCCTGGTGACCTCCTTTCGCGCAGTGCAGCTTGCTTATACCTTCCTGTCGCTTTGATCATCTTGTTGATAACGTTTTACTCATTAGAGCTTGCTACTAACTTTGACCTGTATCGGCTTCTTACTAAGTGGCTAGTGGCTACTTACTACTAGCAACAGTTTTCGGACAAGTACGCATGCTAATAACCTCCTTGTGCCAGTACCTCTTGCATGCTGCCTGCTTTTACCCACTTCAGCTTCCAGAAACCAGCTAATGTCTAGTATAGTTTTTTTCTAGTCACTTGTGTTTGCCCTGCACAGCTTGCTTATAACCTGACTTTGCCCAGTATAGCTTGCTTATAACCTTTTGCTCCCTACAGCTTGCCAATGACCTACTTTTTCCACGTACAGCTAGTGAAGAGCCTTTTTGTCAAAGAACAGCTCATTAATAATCTCCTTTTTACACAATAGAGCTTGCTAGTAACATCCTTTTACCCAGTACCGCTGCTACTAACGTTCTACTTTCTAACTCAGCTTGCTATGAACCTTTTGTCGCCTACAGCTTCTATGTAAACCCCTCCTTAGCTGTATACTTTACTTAAAACTCCTTTTCCAAGTACAGCTTGCTTTTGTACTTTGCGTCCACTACAGTTTGCTACTACCATTTTGCCACATAGTGCTTCTTCTGACCCCGTTTTACCCAATAAAGCTATCTAGTAACCTCCTTTTGCACAGCACAACTTGCTAATAATCGCCTGCGGCTCACTTCAGCTTGCTAATGATCTCTAGCTTGATAGAGCTTACTAATAGCGTCCTGTTGCCCATATAACCTGCTAATAATCCTTATCCTGGCTGTTACACTTGCATTTATTGCACTGCCTTTCACCATGCAACGCTTGCTCTTGCCTTGTCTTTTACCCTGTAATGCTTACACCTCTTGCTCTGCCTTTCGCTTCCTAACGCTTGCAATTGTTTCCTTCCTTTTCACCCTGTAATGCTCACCCTGTCACGCTTCCACTGGTTATCCCTTGCCTTTGGCCTTGTTACTCTAGCACTTGTCACCCTGCCTTTCACCTTGTAACACTTGCACTTGTCTTGCTTTTTAATGTGTAACACCTGCTCTTGTTCCTCTACCTTTAAGCATGTAATGCTTGCATTTGTTGCTTTGCCTTGGATTCCATAACGCTTCCACTCCTTTCTCTATCTTTCGCCCCATGACGCTTACACTTGTTTCCGGAGTTTGTGCCCTGTTCTACGCTTCCACTTGTTCGTCGACTCGTCCTGTAGTGCTTGCACTAATGTTTGCTATGCTGCCTCTGTTTTAATCTTTTCTGTGTAATTAAACCTACTGGGCCTCTTTTAGCTCATGTTATTCTTTCAGTCTTTTCCGGATTTTTGGTGGAGGAGACAGACGCCGTCAGGTAGGTTACATATCGTTCTTTATGTAGTATCTCGATAACATCCTTTCATGCAGTTCTGCTTCCTGGTGACCTCCTTTCGCGCAGTGCAGCTTGCTTATACCTTCCTGTTGCTTTGATCATCTTGTTGATAACGTTTTACTCAATAGAGCTTGCTACTAACTTTGACCTGTATCGGCTTCTTACTAAGTGCCTACCACTTACTACTAACAGGTTTCGGACAAGTACGCATGCTAATAACCTCCTTGTGCCAGTACCTCTTGCATGCTGCCTGCTGCTTTACCCACTTCAGCTTCCAGAAACCAGCTAATGTCTAGTATAGTTTTTTTCTAGTCACTTGTGTTTGCCTGCACAGCTTGCTTATAACCTGACTTTGCCCAGTATAGCTTGCTTATAACCTTTTTGCTCCCTACAGCTTGCCAATGACCTACTTTTCCACGTACAGCTAGTGAAGAGCCTTTTTTGTCAAAGAACAGCTCATTAATAACCTCCTTTTTACACAAAAGAGCTTGCTAGTAACATCCTTTTACCCAGTACAGCTGCTACTAACGTTCTACTTTCTAACTCAGCTTGCTATGAACCTTTTGTCGCCTACAGCTTCTATGTAAACCCCTCCTTAGCTGTATACTTTACTTAAAACCTCCTTTTCCAAGTACAGCTTGCTTTTGTACTTGCCTGCGGCTCACTTCAGCTTGCTAATGATCTCTAGTCATAGGCTTACAATATCGTCCTCTTTCCCATATAACCTGCGAAACATCTCTTTTTACCCTTTAGTACAGTACAGCTGCTACTAACGTTCTACTTTCTACTTTCTAACTCAGCTTGCTATGAACCTTTTGTCGCCTACAGCTTCTATGTAAACCCCTCCTTAGCTGTATACTTTACTTAAAACCTCCTTTTCCAAGTACAGCTTGCTTTTGTACTTTGCGTCCACTACAGTTTGCTACTACCATTTTGCCACATAGTGCTTCTTCTGACCCCGTTTACCCACTAAAGCTATCTAGTAACCTCCTTTTGCACAGCACAACTTGCTAATAATCGTCTGCGGCTCACTTCAGCTTGCGGCTCACATCAGCTTGCTAATGATCTCTAACTTGATAGACCTTACTAATAGCGTCCTGTTGCCCATATAACCTGCTAATAATCCTTATCCTGGCTGTTACACTTGCATTTATTGCACTACCTTTCACCATGCAACCCTTGCTCTTGTTGCCTTGTCTTTTACCCTGTAACGCTTACACCTCTTGCTCTGCCTTTCGCTTCCTAACGCTTGCAATTGTTTCCTTCCTTTTCACCCTGTAATGCTCACCCTGTCACGCTTCCACCGGTTATCCTTGCCTTTGGCCTTGTTACTCTAGCACTTGTCACCCTGCCTTTCACCTTGTTACACTTGCACTTGTTGTCCTGCTTTTTAATGTGTAACACCTGCTCTTGTTCCTCTACCTTTAAGCATGTAATGCTTGCATTTGTTGCTTTGCCTTGGATTCCATAACGCTTCCACTCCTTTCTCTATCTTTCGCCCCATGACGCTTACACTTGTTTCCGGAGTTTGTGCCCTGTTCTACGCTTCCACTTGTTCGTCGACTCGTCCTGTAGTGCTTGCACTAATGTTTGCTATGCTGCCTCTGTTTTAATCTTTTCTGTGTAATTAAACCTACTGGGCCTCTTTTAGCTCATGTGTTATGTCTTTCAGTCTTTTTCGGATTTTTGGTGGAGGAGACAGACGCCGTCAGGTAGGTTACATATCGTTCTTTCTATGTAGTATCTCGATAACATCCTTTCATGCAGTTCTGCTCTGGTGACCTCCTTTCGCGCAGTGCTGCTTGCTTATACCTTCCTGTTCGCTTTGATCATCTTGTTGATAACGTTTTACTCAATAGAGCTTGCTACTAACTTTGACCTGTATCGGCTTCTTACTAAGTGGCTACTTACTACTAACAGGTTTCGGACAAGTACGCATGCTAATAACCTCCTTGTGCCAGTACCTCTTGCATGCTGCCTGCTTTTACCCACTTCAGCTTCCAGAAACCAGCTAATGTCTAGTATAGTTTACTAGTCACTTGTGTTTGCCCTGCACAG
>JADBJO010002506.1:23734-28734 GCA_016801955.1 Conus betulinus
TTAATGTGTAACACCTGCTCTTGTTCCTCCACCTTTAAGCATGTAATGCTTGCATTTGTTGCTTTGCCTTGGATTCCATAACGCTTCCACTCCTTTCTCTATCTTTCGCCCCATGACGCTTACACTTGTTTCCGGAGTTTGTGCCCTGTTCTACGCTTCCACTTGTTCGTCGACTCGTCCTGTAGTGCTTGCACTAATGTTTGCTATGCTGCCTCTGTTTTTAATCTTTTCTGTGTAATTAAACCTACTGGGCCTCTTTTAGCTCATGTGTTATGTCTTTCAGTCTTTTCCGGATTTTTGGTGGAGGAGACAGATGCCGTCAGGTAGGTTACATATTTTTCTTTCTATGTAGTATCTCGATAACATCCTTTCATGCAGTTCTGCTTCCTGGTGACCTCCTTTCGCGCAGTGCAGCTTGCTTATGCCTTCCTGTTGCTTTGATCATCTTGATTTGATAACCTTTTACTCAATAGAGCTTGCTACTAACTTTGACCTGTATCGGCTTCTTACTAAGTGGCCGGTACCACTTACTACTAACAGGTTTCGGACAAGTACGCATGCTAATAACCTCCTTGTGCCAGTACCTCTTGCATGCTGCCTGCTTTTACCCAGTTCAGCTTCCAGAAACCAGCTAATGTCTAGTATAGTTTTCTAGTCACTTGTGTTTGCCCTGCACAGCTTGCTTATAACCTGACTTTGCCCAGTATAGCTTGCTTATAACCTTTTGCTCCCTACAGCTTGCCAATGACCTACTTTTTCCCACGTACAGCTAGTGAAGAGCCTTTTTGTCAAAGAACAGCTCATTAATAACCTCCTTTTTACACAATAGAGCTTGCTAGTAACATCCTTTTACCCAGTACAGCTGCTACTAACGTTCTACTTTCTAACTCAGCTTGCTATGAACCTTTTGTCGCCTACAGCTTCTATGTAAACCCCTCCTTAGCTGTATACTTTACTTAAAACCCTTTTCCAAGTACAGCTTGCTTTTGTACTTTGCGTCCACTACAGTTTGCTACTACCATTTTGCCACGCAGTGCTTCTGCTGACCCCGTTTTACCCACTAAAGCTATCTAGTAACCTCCTTTTGCACAGCACACTTGCTAATAATCGCCTGCTGCTCACTTCAGCTTGCTAATGATCTCTAGCTTGATAGAGCTTACTAATAGCGTCCTGTTGCCCATATAACCTGCTAATAATCCTTATCCTGGCTGTTACACTTGCATTTATTGCACTGCCTTTCACCATGCAACGCGCTTGCTCTTGTTGCCTTGTCTTTTACCCTGTAAACGCTTACACCTCTGCTCTGCCTTTCGCTTCCTAACGCTTGCAATTGTTTCCTTCCTTTTCACCCTGTAATAATGCTCACCCTGTCACGCTTCCACCGGTTATCCTTGCCTTTGGCCTTGTTACTCTAGCACTTGTCACCCTGCCTTTCACCTTGTAACACTTGCACTTGTCTTGCTTTTTAATGTGTAACACCTGCTCTTCTTTCCTCTACCTTTAAGCATGTAATGCTTGCATTTGTTGCTTTGCCTTGGACTCCATAACGCTTCCACTCCTTTCTCTATCTTTCGCCCTGTGACGCTTACACTTGTTTCGGAGTTTGTGCCCTGTTTCTACGCTTCCACTTGTTCGTCGACTCGTCCTGTAGTGCTTGCACTAATGTTTGCTATGCTGCCTCTGTTTTAATCTTTTCTGTGTAATTAAACCTACTGGGCCTCTTTTAGCTCATGTGTTATGTCTTTCAGTCTTTTCCGGATTTTTGGTGGAGGAGACAGACGCCGTCAGGTAGGTTACATATCCTTTCTTTCTATGTAGTATCTCGATAACATCCTTTCATGCAGTTCTGCTTCCTGGTGACCTCCTTTCGCGCAGTGCAACTTGCTATATAGCTTCCTGTTGCTTTGATCATCTTGTTGATAACGTTTTTTACTCAATAGAGCTTGCTACTAACTTTGACCTGTATCAGCTTCCTACTAAATGGTTAGTACTTACTTACTACTAACAGTTTCTGGACAGTACGCATGCTAATAACCTCCTTGTGCCAGTACCTCTTGCAAGCTGCCTGCTGCTTTTACCCAGTTCAGCTTCCAGAAACCAGCTAATGTCTAGTATAGTTTTCTAGTCACTTGTGTTTGCCCTGCACAGCTTGCTTATAACCTGACTTTGCCCAGTATAGCTTGCTTATAACCTTTTGCTCCCTACAGCTTGCCAATGACCTACTTTTCCACGTACAGCTAGTGAAGAGCCTTTTTGTCAAAGAACAGCTCATTAATAACCTCCTTTTTACACAATAGAGCTTGCTAGTAACATCCTTTTACCCAGTACAGCTGCTACTAACGTTCTACTTTCTAACTCAGCTTGCTATGAACCTTTTGTCGCCTACAGCTTCTATGTAAACCCCTCCTTAGCTGTATACTTTACTTAAAACCTCCCTTTTCCAAGTACAGCTTGCTTTTGTACTTTGCGTCCACTACAGTTTGCTACTACCATTTTGCCACGCAGTGCTTCTGCTGACCCCGTTTTACCCACTAAAGCTATCTAGTAACCTCCTTTTGCACAGCACAACTTGCTAATAATCGCCTGCGGCTCACTTCAGCTTGCTAATGATCTCTAGCTTGATAGAGCTTACTAATAGCGTCCTGTTGCCCATATAACCTGCTAATAATCCTTATCCTGGCTGTTACACTGCATTTATTGCACTGCCTTTCACCATGCAACGCTTGCTCTTGTTGCCTTGTCTTTTACCCTGTAACGCTTACACCTCTTGCTCTGCCTTTCGCTCTCCTAACGCTTGCAATTGTTTCCTTCCTTTTCACCCTGTAATGCTCACCCTGTCACGCTTCCCGGTTATCCTTGCCTTTGGCCTTGTTACTCTAGCACTTGTCACCCTGCCTTTCACCTTGTACACTTGCACTTGTTGTCCTGCTTTTTAATGTGTAACACCTGCTCTTGTTCCTCTACCTTAAGCATGTAATGCTTGCATTTGTTGCTTTGCCTTGGACTCATAACGCTTCCACTCCTTTCTCTATCTTTCGCCCCGTGACGCTTACACTTGTTTCTGGAGTTTGTGCCCTGTTCTACGCTTCCACTTGTTCGTCGACTCGTCCTGTAGTGCTTGCACTAATGTTTGCTATGCTGCCTCTGTTTTAATCTTTTCTGTGTAATTAAAACCTACTGGCCTCTTTTAGCTCATGTGTTATGTCTTTCAGTCTTTTCCGGATTTTTGGTGGAGGAGACAGACGCCGTCAGGTAGGTTACATATCTTTTTTTCCTATGTAGTATCTCGATAACATCCTTTCATGCAGTTCTGCTTCCTGGTGACCTCCTTTCGTGCAGTGCAACTTGCTTATAGCTTCCTGTTGCTTTGATCATCTTATTGATAACGTTTTACTCAATAGAGCTTGCTACTAACTTTGACCTGTATCAGCTTCCTACTAAATGGTCAGTGCCTCTTACTACTAACAGGTTTCTGGACAAATACGCATGCTAATAACCTCCTTGTGCAGTACCTCTTGCAAGCTGCCTGCTTTTACCCAGTTCAGCTTCCAGAAACCAGCTATTGTCTAGTATAGTTTTCTAGTCACTTGTGTTTGCCCTGCACAGCTTGCCTTTAACCTGACTTTGCCCAGTATAGCTTGCTATAACCTTTTGCTCCCTACAGCTTGCCATTGACCTACTTTTCCCACGTACAGCTAGTGAAGACCGTTTTTGTCAAAAAGAAAAACACCTATTTGAACACCTCCTTTTTATACTATAGAGCTTGCTAGTAACAGCCTTTTACCCAGTACAGCTGCTACTAACGTTCTACTTTCTAACTCAGCTTGCTATGAACCTTTTGTCGCCTACAGCTTCTATGTAAACCCCTCCTTAGCTGTATATTTTACTTAAAACTCCTTTTCCAAGTACAGCTTGCTTTAGTACTCTTTCCGTGCACTACAGTTTGCTACTACCATTTTGCCACGTAGTGCTTCTGTTGACCCCGTTTTTACCCATTAAAGCTATCTTGTAACCTCCTTTTACACAGCACAACTTGCTAATAATCGCCTGCTGCTCACTCCAGCTTGCTAATGATCTCTAGCTTGATAGAGCTTACTAATAGCTCCTTTTGCCCACTATAACCTGCTAATAATCCTTATCCTCGCTGTAACACTTGCATTTATTGCCCTATCTTTCACAATGCAACGCTTACACTTCTTTTGCCCTGCGCTTTCGCTCTCTAACGCTTGCAATATGTTTCCTTCCCTTTCACCCTGTAATGCTCACCCTGTCACGCTTCCACCGGTTATCCTTGCCTTTGGCCTTGTTACTCTAGCACTTGTCGCCCTGTCTTTGACCTTGTAACACTTGCACTTGTCCTGCTTTTTAATGTGTAACACCTGCTCTTGTTCCTCTACCTTTCAGCATGTAATGCTTGCATTTGTTGCTTTGCCTTGGACTCCATAACGCTTCCACTCCTTTCTCTATCTTTCGCCCTGTGACGCTTACACTTGTTTCCGGAGTTTGTGCCTTGTTCTACGCTTCCACTTGTTCGTCCATTCGTCCTGTAATGCTTGCACTAGTGTTTGCTATGCTGCCTCTGTTTTAATCATTTCTGTGTAATTAAACCTACTGGGCCTCTTTTATCTCATGTGTTACGTCTTTCATTCTTTTCCGGATTTTTGGTGGAGGAGACAGACGCCGTCAGGTAGGTTACATATCTTTCTTTCTATGTAGTATCTCGATAACATCCTTTCATTCAGTTCTGCTTCCTGGTGACGTCCTTTCGCGCAGTGCAACTTGCTAATAGAATAGTTGGGCCACACCCGGTTCATGACTCCGGATGTCCCTCTGCTGCCCCTTTTTTTCCCATCTCGGGACGAGCCATGGCTGGGATTCGAACCCATGCCCTTCTGGACATGCTCATTTTCCACTTAATGACTCGCGCACTAACCACTGAGCCACTGGGACACCTGATATTTGTAGGAAATTTAAGCCTTATGAAGTTCACTTTTGTTCCT
>JADBJO010002506.1:33734-46234 GCA_016801955.1 Conus betulinus
AGATGGAGGAGGGGGGTAGGATGGAAGAGGAAACGAAGAAATCCGAAGTATAACAGCAGCAGCTGCAGCAGCAGTCATTGACGTAGTTGTAGTGGTCGAAATCGTAGTAGCAGCAGTTGTAGTAATATAAATAATATAATATACGTAGTTGTATGATTGATGACAAAGGATACTTTGTATAGCGTATATGTAGAGTGACTGTCTGGTGTTTTACAACTACAGAACAGCAGCAGCAGCAGCAGCAGCAGCAGCGGTGGAAGCAACACCAGTAGTAGAAGTAGTTGTTATATAGTATCAGCAGCAGCAGCAGCAGAAGCAGAAGCGGCAGCTACAGCAGCACTGGAAACAGGACCAGTAGTGGTAGTGGAGAAACGGTGGTAGCAGCAGCAGTAGTAGAAACAGTAGAACAGTGGGAGTAGTTTGAAGAGGGAAAGAGGAGGAGGGGGAGGAGGAGCAGGAGGAGGAGGAAGTCGGAGAAGAGAACATGGAAGTAAATTGAGGATTGAGAAGAGAAGAAGTAACGATAGGAGGAGAGAAGAAGAAGGGAATTCCGAGAAGAGGACAGGAGGGGGGGGGGGGGGGGGGGGGGGGGGGGATGGATGGGGGGGGGGGGAGGAGGTAGTGTGAGAGCTGGGGGAAGGGGGAGAATTTTCACCATCATCAGTTTCAAAACGAGATGATTGAGGGCGGAAAACAAAGCAAATTTAAAACAAAAAAGAAAGGATCTTAGTTCCACCAGACGATAACGACATATAGATTACAGGGCAAAACAGATTAGAGGACAAAACACATTACAGAGCAAAACAGATTACAGAACAAAACACAATATATTTCGACCTCTCGGGTCTTCTTCAGGCAAAAAAAACAAACAACATTTAAGACAATAAAAACGAAAAGCGAGCAACCACTTACCTTGTCATCTTCGGCGCAAGATGGGTGTTGGATGTTATTCAACGTCGTCGTCGCTGGTGTTGTCAGTTAGGTCGCAGTAGTGTCCAGTTAAGTGAGCCACCACCTGTTGGTTTGTCCAGGACAGAAGCAGTCAGCCACCTCAACGATCAACATGAAGCTGTGGATTGCTTTCATCACCCTCACTCAGGCCGCTGTTGGTGAGTGAACAATGGCTGTGGTCATTGTTGAAATGGTCATTGTTCAAAAGTGGTCATTGTTGAAAGGTCATTGTTCAAAGCACGAATTTCTTAGCTGTGCATTTATTTCGTTCGTCCTGTCTTTCTTAGTTCCTTCTTTCCTTCTTTTCTCCCTCTCTGTCTCTCTCTCTCTCTCTGTCTCTTTCTCTGTCTGTCTCTCTGTCTGTCTGTCTGTCTGTCTGTCTGTCTCTCTCTCTCTCTCTCTCTCTCTCTCTCTCTCTCTCTCTCTCTCGCTCGCTCGCTCGCTCGCTCATTCACATGTTACACATTTATTCATTCAGCTACTTAGTGTATTAGGTCATCATTTGTCTATCACATATACAGATACTCATTTAATTACGAGTCAGGTAAACAAAACACAGGAGCTTCGGAGCACACACACACACACACACACACACACACACACACACACACACGCACGCACGCACGCACGCACGTGCGCGCGCGCACACACAGACACACACACAGGGGGGGGGGGCCTCTATCCCTCTTCCATTTAATCAAAACAAAATTATGTAATTGAGTAGAGATAAGATCTAAAGATAAAGGCCAATTGAACTACTTATCAAACATTTGCAAACTGACTCAAGAATACAAGAACTGTTTAAAATACTTGGTAAAGGTAAGGAAGTCGATCCATCAGTGTAACCTTCAATACTCGAATTGAAAAGAGTTCTCTTGCTCTCGGGCATTTAATTAGTAAATGCGATACTTAAGGTTTCCCCACACATACATTTAACGTTATGATGACAATTTTGTTTTTAATGCGTTCAAACGAAATCTATGGATTAAGCTTTCAATCTCCCTAGACGAGAAAGTGACGTGCTTGTACGTTTTCCCCTTGTACTCATCATTAAACTTTACACAGTTGTGATAATATTGGACGTCAGAGTTCATCAGTAATGTTTTAACTTTTTCTCTTGACGTTGAATTTATAATTGAAAAACATTCTTTCAAATCTAATGGAATGTTAAGTGGTATTGCGTAATTGACATTTTGAGCTGCTTTTCTCGCAAGTTGATCTACGCGCTCGTTGGGTACAATACCACAATGAGAGGGGATCCAACAAAAAGTAACAGTAATGCCTTCATGGATAAAAAAATGAATGAAATGATGAATTTCTAATACCACATCAAGACGAATTGAAGGACATGCAGATCTAATCGAGTGGATTGCTGCTTTCGAATCAACACCTATCATGATTTGGGAATTATTTATTGGAAAATTTAGGATGAAATCTAACGATTTAAGTATAGCAATTAATTCGGCACTAAATATCGATAACTGTTTACCAAGATAGAAGAGCTTTTCTATTTTGATATTAGGGATTATGAAGGCTGCTCCCGTGTTATCATTATCTAGCACTGAGCCATCTGTAAAAATTTTCAAATGGTGATTGTAGTTACTTTCTAAATGAGCGTAAACAGATGTTCTTAAGGTATGTGGACAATCTTTTTTTGATACATCTGTATAATCTACATCAAAAGAGGCTTTACTTTGTTCCCATTTTGGAATAGGTGAATATAAGGGCTTTTGGGCAATGTTGTTTTTTATCTATTTTGGTATCCTTTAGAAGATCGGAGGAAAACGAGTAAATAGACCTTGTTGACAGTATATTTTGGGCACGTTTTTCCGAAATCCTCCTCTGATTTTAAAACATACTTCTTCTGAGCTAAAATTGTTTTGTGAAAAGCTCTTTAAGATAAATTTTGAAGTAGAAGCTTTCCGAAGTTCTGCAAGAGGTAAGATTCCTACTTCATTGTACGTACGTCCCTAAGTTAGATGTATGTGTGGGAACCCCAAGGGCAATTTTATAAGCTTTGCAATCAGTACTCTGGAGTTTATTTAACAGGTATGAGGAGCATTAAAAAATACTTCTTGAGCATAAGTTAGTCTTGAGCGTATAAGGGCAGTTGCTAAGATGGTTAATGATTTCGAATCCTGTCCCCAAGGTTGTTTGCTAATTATTTTTAGGAAATTCAAGCTCTTTCTTGCTTTGTTTTTAATATGTATTCAATATGAGCGTTCCAAGATAACTTACTACTTAAGATAAACCCCAAAAATTTGACACTTTTTGCATAGTTTAAAACAATGCCATCCAACGTGAAAGTAGGAAGTTGTCCTGGATCGTAGCCAGCATTAAAGAGAATCATATTATTTTTTTCTGGGGAAAGAGAAAGAACCATTTACATTTAAAAAATCATTGATCTTATTTAATTCTAGTTGATACTTTATTTTGATGTAATTAGTGATCTTGATGGTGTATTTCTTTTCATTGTCACTTTTGTCCATAGGCATATATCATCAGCAAATTGAGCCACTTCAGTATCTTTAGAAAGACTTTTTGGGAGGTCAGAGATTAAAATATTAAATAATATTGGGGAAATTACTGAACCTGGGGTAAACCCATTTCTAAGGGTCTTAGGTTGGAATATGTATTTCCTATTTTTGTTTGAATATGTCTACCTTGTAGAAAATCTTGAACAAAAATTGTACATGTTCCCACTGATTCCGATATTCTTTAATTTGTACATTAGTCGTTTGTGCCACACTTGTTCATAGGCTTTACGAATGTCAAAAAAAGTAGCGAGGATGTTTTCGACGTGCAAATTGATGTTTTACGTGTGTTGTAAGTTTTACTAAGTGCTCAATTGTAGATCTGCCTGCTTGGAATGCAGCTTGGTTGATAGGAATGACGCAGTTTTTATTGCAATGATGAATTAGCCTTTTTTAACATATCTTTTCCATCAATTTACATGTGTTAGATGTTAATGATATTGGTCGATAGCTGTTTATATATCTGGGTGGTTTTCCTTTTTTATGAATAGGAATTATAATTGACTGTTTCCAAATTAGGGGTATTTTGCCACTGTCCCAACATTTTTGGAAAAACAAATGTAGAAATTGTATGACATTTCGCGGGAAATGACTTAATATTTCATTTGAAATGCCATCTAACCCCACTGATGTCTTTTTATTTAGATTAATAATACACTCATTGACTTCCTGCAATGTTATAGCAGAATTTAGATAGTGATTTTCTGTTGGTTTGGGGCCATCATAGATGTTTTTCTTTTCTTCATGTTCGCGGTGTTTTTTCTTGTCCAAGGATAGGCTGTTTATGCTACTGTTGTATGCAAATAAGTCAGCAAATGCTTCAGATTTTTCAAAATTTGACGGAAATTGATATTGTTTTAGTTTAATCGGACAATGTGGAAGGCTAATTCCATTTTTCATGTTTTTAATTGTGTCCAAACTTTTTGAATGTCTTTATAGTTTGATACCTCATTTTGACATACAGACGACCAATACTGCCGTTTTGCTTGTGCAATTATTCTATTTAGGTGATTTTTCGCTCTTTTTTTTCTCAAGAAGTTTTTTTTCAGCTTTTTCCTTAGGATTTTTTTCTCTTTGTATTCTTTTGTTTTTTCTATTTTTTCTTGTTTTGCCTGTTGACACATATCATTCCACCATACATTACCCAAATGTTTTTTTTGATTTTATAGATTTTACAGTTGGAATTGATTCTTTTGCAGCAGAGTGTACTGCATTCTGAAGATGATCATATAACGTATCGACATCTTGATTCTCAATATTTTCTATGTTCATGTTAAATGAACTAAGTAGATATGAAAATTTATTCCAGTTAGCAAATTTGTAGCAATATTTGGGAACTTTGTCTTGTGTTATATCATTTGTTACAGGTCTCATATTTTCTAGAGAAATCATAATAGGTAGATGGTCACTATTTAATGTATCATCAAGTGTCAGCCAGTCACAAGATACAAGGTATCTTGTATCTTGAGAGCGATTGTGTGTGTGTGTGTGTGTGTGTGTGTGTGTGTGTGTGTGTGTGTGTGTGTGTGTGTGTGTGTGCGTGCATGCTTACGGACAAGCAAATGAATGACTGTGCATAGTTCTGTGACCGTCATAGCTGTATGAACCCATGTCTGTTTTGTGGCATATGGTAAAGCATTGCATCAAACAGAACAGATACGCAAGGAATAACGGTAACCACCACCTGCACCGCCCACGACCAAGCACTGAGGCTGTGGTATGTGTATAGTGAACCCGGACCCGGCCGTGCGCTGCCCATCCGATAGAAGAAGAAGAAAAAAAAACTGTTCCGGTTCATCTCTTCGACTTCTGCAACTTACCGGCGGCCGGTCCAAGCCGTGCTTAGTGCATTCCGGCCCGACCCGAGTGATGAGAGCCGTGATTTTGCCGGTCGTGCAAACCTTACTTTCCCCCGTCTGCCGGGGTGAAGGGAGCGAACTCCTCTGATTTTTTTTTTTTTTTATTTTAATGCTTTTTTTTTATTTATTTCTTTTACGCTTGTTTCCTTTCTTTCCAACATGGGCGACGAAAAACTTATTGATGCCATGAGGCTCAAATCAGTTATTTACAGTATATATATATATATATATATATATATATATATATATATATATATATATATATATATATATATATATGGTGGACTCTGCAGGGTACAGTGGAGGTTGGACTCTGCAGGGTGTTGTGAAGGTGGACTCTCTGCAAGATGTAGTGGGGGATGGGTACAGGGTGTGGTGGAAGGTGAATCTACAGGAAAAAAAAAGAAAATGTGACGTCGTTTTTATATTGATGTAGTCTGCTATGACGTCATAGTATTAATGTCATCGCTGCTAAGGAGACGCAAGTAGCATCGGTTCCTGAAGAAGCCTTTTGGCGAAAGCTTGGACAAAAAATGAACTCTGTGGGCGGTGTTGACAGCTTATTGTTTATCACTATATATATATATATATATATATATATATATATATATATATGTATATATTGTTAAAAATAGTATGATAAAAGGAAGTTTTAAAGATTTTTAAACTTCCTTTTATCATACTATTTTTAACAGATGTTGCTCCCCAAGGGGTTGAGCACCTTAAGATTTTATTAGGCGTTTTAGCAGTATTTATATATATATATATTGACAACAGTCACGCCCACAGAAATATTCTCTCTGCTACTTGGGACAACTTAGCCAAGAAGTTGGAGATATTGCTAATGAGTATAAAATTTTTTTTTTCCTCCATCAAATGAACATAGTTAAAGACAAATCTACAACTTTAGATCCTATGTATTCATATTAACAAAAAGTGCCAGTCACGGACATATTTTCTAAAAAAAAATAAATAAATAAAAGACTGTGAGGCAGCCGTCTCCATCCCAGTCTGCTATGCACGCTTCCAATGACCCGGACAACCGGATGGGACACGGACTTCAATGCACGGCCGGTCCACTATGCGCGTAGATGAGCAATTTCTCTCTGACACAAAAATTCTTCTTCTTCTTCTTCTTCTTCTTCTTATTCCGCGTACGCAGACTGATACTCCTGCGGACACACCCAGTATAGAAAGGCAAGGATTAATTCCATTTACCAAAAAAAGGGAGTGGAGTTTTGTTGTGTGTATAACCGTTTTTTGATCCCGCCATTAAGGCAGCCATACTCCAGCTACGCGGAATGTGAAACAAACGAACGTGACCATTTCAGCGCTGGCTGGACAGAGGTGCAACGGAGATGGAAAAACGTTGACTCAGTTTTACGGACGGAAGGAGGAACCCAACATGCCCTGCAAGTGCAAGTACAACGCGGTGCGCCAGACCTGCGGCGATTACGAGGTGACCGTGACCCCGGGCAATATCTACCTGCACCCCCAATACCGCCTGGACTCTCTGTGGCTGGGCATCAAAGACACCAAGAGCGGCGAATTCTGGGAGGGCCGCACGGACAATAAGATCGCTGTGAAGGTAAGTGAGGGCAAGCACACCCAAGACGTTTCACGTCCAAACGTGCTGCTTCACTGTTCTCGACTGTGTCCTTGTAACGTACTTTGCCTTCTGTGCTGACAATCCCACCTATGGTTTCTCACCCTCTCTCCGCGCTCCGTGTCTCAGACCACAGCATGCTCTTCTCAAAGCATCTATGTGACTTAGCTGAAAGGCAGGTCCTTCTCTGGTGGGTGGATGTACGGCGCCATGATACTGATATGCCCATTGTGATTATTCGCCTCTGGACCGCTGCACCATCACGAGCACTGGCATTACTGTGCATATCAAGGTGGACACGAACAAAAGAGGACGGACATATCCAGGCCATTTCCGGAAGAGTAGATCACCTTTCACTTGAGACAAGCTTACTTCATCATGAGAGTAAACAGCACTTCAAACTGAAGAGCTATTTTATGGAGAGTGGATGGGAGGAGACATACTTAACATATCCCCCAAAAAGAGAGTAAGTCTCTTACATGTCCATCCCCTTCAGTGAAGATCATACATACTGAAATGCCCGTGCCACACACTGTTAAAGTGGACTTGTAGAACTAACCTGGCCACTGCAGGATGGATTATGCAGAACATTGACTGAGGAAGAGAATAATCCAAGCCATACGTCTTGGACTTGATGGAATAAACATTCCTGGTTGCACCCTGCAAAGCAGGAAAGTAGATCCAAAAGATCCGCTATAACTTAGAAGAGAGACGATACAACCATTTCCTTGAAAGTGAGCATGGTAATATATACCCATGCCATACAGAGGACGGACAGGCTGAGATGTCCAAGCTTGAAGAGTAGACATGGTGCCATAACTAAGCCATAGGTTGAAAGGGGAGATAAACTGATAGCCTTAGGTCGTATTTTAACAGAGAAAACAGGATTGAAAAAATGGTAGTTATTTGCTGATGGCAAAAATATCTATGTTATACTAACATGTGGGGTTGAAAACCGGTCACAGCCTAGAGAAATAGCTATTGAAAAATATTGGCACTTCAAATCCTGTGAACAAGAAACAAGGTATATTTACCTGCTATCGTGAGTGGTCCAGCAGTGCGAAACAGACAAATCCCTGGAAATACAGTTTTTGTTATCCAGTAGGTCAGTCTTGGACGACAAAAGAAGAGAACTCTCCCTCTCTTTCCCCCATGGAAGTCCCTGGAAATCCACTTTCTATTTGCTATCCAGTTCATCATCCTGGATGACAAAAGAAGAGAACCCTCCCTACTTTTCCCCATTAAAGCCTTCCCTGCGTCTCTATGCTTGAAGCCCATCATCAGCCGGATCGTTTGTCAATCCACTACAGCCCATACTGGGAAGCACTGTATTGACGTTAACACCAACAGACGCTGACTTGTGCACCAGCCCCTGAAGCCCCATTCACATACCACAGAGGCTGGCTGATCCATGGCAGCCAGTGATCATACCATACACAGCGACCACAGGAAGAAGAAGTAGTGGACGAAAAAGAGAGGATGAAGAAGGACCTCAACAAAATGTTTTCGAAAACAGACGTGTTTATTCGTGCAAATCTTGTTGACGTGTAGGAAGATTGGAAGGGCAGGCAAGGGCCCAGGGAGATGTAAGTACATATTGTGATTGATTGATTTCATGTTAAGAGACATGGTAAATTGTCCCTGTCAACAACAGGCAGAGGGTTTTCATTTCATTGATGTTAAGGTACCACCAAAAATGGTAAGATTTTTCTTGTATACATTGTGACATATGTAAAGGCATGTAAAGTTTTTAGTGTCAATGATAGGTGGAAGTTTTGGGGATTTCTATCGATGTAAGATGCCACGAAAAAAAAATGGTAAGATTCTTCCTGTATACGCACATGTAAAGGCATACAAAGTTTTTAGTGGCAAAGATAGGTAGAAGTTTTGGTTGTTTTTTTTTTTTGGGGGGGGTTATAGATGATAAGATACCACCAAAAATGGTGTGGTTTGCATGTAGTCTGTAGGTAATATATAGCAACAAAGTGAATTTGACCACAGGATTACACAATTAAAAACAAACACAAAAACAAGCTGCGAAAGGTAGTCCCAGAGAACAAAGTGACCAAACGTAGCGGGCCGAAACGTTTGGGCTCTCTTCCCTAAGATGACCTTTTCCACTCTGTTTTTCTTTGTTCTATTATTATACAGCAATTCATTGGCTACATTTTGTCCTTGCAGTTCTTCAATGGCGATACCGAATCGCTGTTCAACAAGAAAGGTGGCAAGCTGTCCACCTCAAACCTCCTGAAATTCAGCAAGTCCAAGACTGAGACGTCTGCCAAGGCCAAAAATGGAGACTTCGAGTTGACCTTCCGACCCTGGGACCCTGAGAGCAGGAAGTTCAGCAAGGCCAAATGGAGCTTTGAGTGTCTGAGCAAAACGTTCCCAGACACTGGCTACCCGGAGCAACTCTGTGGTAAGCATCTGGTCACATATTTTCTCTGTTTTACTGCTTTACACTGCGCGCAGCCCTTCGACTGTTTTGATGAATGCATCAATCTTGTGAGACATTCACAGCGACAAAGGAGGCATTTTAGATACTGCCAAACACAAGGATGTGTCATATATGTCATGTAAACCAACAAAAAACCCCAAAACTATCGCACGAGTTTCGTCCGTCTCTTTCACCTCATCCTTGTTCATTGGAACCCAACTACGTGTCAGTTCTTCTAAGTTTCATAAATGGTCGGATATTTCTACAAACGGTTAAGGAGAAAAAATGGCATACATGACAGGGAGGAATCGGACCGACTCTCTGCGTCTGATGCCAGATCGGAAAGCTTGGAGAGTCATGGCACGCCGACCTCTGGACCACAGGGGTGGCGCTTAGGCAAGGCAAAAGCTCCAATTGTACTTATCTTAAAACATTTTTTTAATACTGTGCCCGCTAAACTTGAACAACCGAATCACAAGATAAATCACGACGCATTTTGACCTTTTATGTCCCCTCCAGGCAAGATAAAGAGCACCCAGGACAACGAAAATGAAGAACGAGCAATTACTTGTCTCATCCAATTCGCCACTCGATGGGCGTTTTTTGACATGTGGGTATTCTAACGTTTGGGCAGAATAACTTGGAAAGTTAAAGGTACCAATAAAGGGGAGCTGAGAAGACTAAACGTGCAAAGAGAAGTAATGCAGCACATAAGAAACATCCATCTCGCTCTGAATTGGATGAGATCATTGATTGCTTGTTCTTCATTTTCGTTGTCCAGAGTATTGTGTGTCTTGACCGACAAAGGTAGAGGTCGAAACGAGTCGTGTTTGGTCTGGTGATCCGTTTGTTCATGTCTGGAGGATCAAGTATTTGATTTTCATTAAGATTTGTTAAATTTCCGCCTGCAAACGCTTCACTTTGCAACTCCAGTCATCTAGTCTGAGGCAAAACACATTGCGCTTCACTTTTTGTCAAGCCTACGTTCAGATAAATAGCCGGTCTCACTGTACTGTAGACCAGAAGAAGCTGGCATATGTGGTTACTTCAGAGGGCAGTGCAGCTGACTGAACAAATCATCATCCTGAAAGAGGTCAATTACCTGCAGTAGCAGACGAGGTTCTGATAAAAGATGCAAAATGGAGAAACAAGACAAGAACACCCTCCCCCCTCCCCTCCCTTCCACCTCTCTCTCCTTGTTGCCCTGTAGAAGTAAAAGGATGATTTGTGTCATCAACGTTTTATTTCAAACAGGATGAAAGCCTAGTGAATAGTAGTACAAAAACATGACATGGGTGGAATGAAAGTGGTCTGGGGGTTACTGTGAAACTTGTTATAAATAATCATAGTAGTAAATACCTCAAAGGTAAACGTGAATGATGTGTTGCAACCGTTATCTCAGAGATGATTTAGCTGAACAAATCACGTTGAGAAGCTTGTGCAGGAACAGTTATCCCGGAGATCGTTTCAAAGAACAATGGCGCGTTTAAGTTTTGATCCTAGGTATAAAGATGCATTACCGTTTTTATTACATAATTAGCTTCAGATAAATGCTTTCATTGCAGTTTCTGAAAATGTGATGTGTGTGGAGGGGGGGTGCGTGCGCGCGCGCGCGCGTGTGTGTGTGTGTGTGTGTGTGTGTGTGTGTGTGTGTGTGTGTGTGTGTGTGTGTGTGTGTTTTGTGTGTGTGTACACTAGAAAGTCAAATCACAGCTGACAGTAAAACCTCTATAAGAAGACGGGTTTGTAAACTGTGATGAGAGCGAGGATTCCTAACACCATCAAAACAGTTAATCGCGTATCATCCTCGTCGTCGTCGTTATCATCATCATCATCATCGTCATCATCATCATCATCATCATCAATATCATCAGCGTCGTCGTATCTGTTGTTGTCGTCGTTGTCGTCATTATCGTCGTAGTCGTTGTGGTCATCACGTCGTCATCATGATTGTTGTGACGTGTCAGGTGGAAAGGATGAACAGGAAATCGCTGATCGCGCCGAGAAGCTGGGTCTGGAGTCACGTGACCAGGTCATCTACTATGACGTCTTCACCAACAGGGGCATCAAGCAGATGTGAGTGAATCTGCTGAGTGAAAGCATGGCGGTGTGCTGATGAAACGATCATTATGATAATGCAGGATAACTGTGATAGTATGATGGTGAGGATAATGATGGATATTTGTGATAGTATAATGAAGGTGAAGGTGGCAATGCTATAGTGATGATGATGAGTAACACGGGTAGCGTTGGCGATAACAAAAACGATAATGATGATCATCTTGATGACGACAGCCACGATGAGCGCAGAGGGACGTGTGCAATTTTGTACTGATTATAGTCTTTTCACAAAGGGGGATCCGCACGGATGTAAGTGAAATTGTTAATGGTTATGACGTTGATCAGACGACAATGATCATGATGAGAAGAGGAGGAGGAGGAGGAGGAGGAGGAGGAAGTGGATGAGAAGGAAAAGGAGAGAAGAAAAAGAAGAAGAAGAAGAGGTTGATGATGATAATGATGATGATGATGATGATAATGACGACGAAGACAATAATGATAACGACGATGATGATAAAAACAATGTAATGATGGTTGATCTAAGCGAACGTGATCATATACTTTGACACATTCACCAAACCGAGATGTAACTGATGATTTATAAGACAAGAAGAAGAAGCTGATGATGATGATAATAATGATGATGATGATGATGATGATGATAATGATGATGATGATGATGATGATGATGATGATGATGATGACTTCATGACCAAACTTCTGCTGCAGCTGCTACTGCTGTTGATAATGATGGATACATTGATGACGGTGATAATTCATAACAACTCGTTTTTTGAGCCAGGTATATTTTGCTTCCGCTCGAAAAAAAAAAGTACAATACTGAAGACATGATCACTGGAAGGTGATTTAATTAGCAATTGTATACCGGAAAGGAAGGCGATATAATCAGTAATTGTATACCGGAAAGGAAGGCGATATAATTAGTAATTGTATACCGGAAAGGAAGGCGATATAATTAGTAATTGTATATCGGAAGGAAGGCGATATAATTAGTAATTGTATACCGGAAAGGAAGGCGATATAATTAGTAA